>OZ037994.1:6442927-6625427 GCA_964035705.1 Porites rus
TGCAAGTCAGAAAGATTGAATCAAACGCCTACAATGAAATGCAATCAAAGAGAGGTGAAAAGAGAAACATCACCCCACACTCCCCCTCCCCGCCCACCAAGCAACGCGAATTTACCTCTGCAATAATCTGATCTTTTTTTATCTCTTATTGATCAATCTGACTGTTTTCTCTGCAGGGTCGGGTTTGTCATTATGCTTGCAACGACGACTACAGCAACGATATATCTCTTGATTGTCGAAGTTTGGCTTCCAGGATGTGACTCAATGTCCTGAAAGTCCTTAAACGGCAAAACGGATGACACTCCAATTAAAAAATCAGGGTGCGTCGTAGTTGACAACACCCAAGCGGCAGCTATAGATTAGTATATACAGCTATCCTGGCCTGTTCCAGGCGTTAAGTTAGTTGGGAGTGGCGCGAAGTAAAAAAGGGCGCGAAAAAATATGAAAACGAGGGAGGGGGGAGAGAGCAAGAGAGGTTTCCCTCGCCACTCTTCCCAGTCCCCCTTTCATTTTCCTCACTTTCTTTTCTTCGCGCCGCTTTCAACTATCTGAACGCCTGGAACAGGTTACCTAACCATTCTCAGTAGTGGTTATCGCTCTAGATGAATACTGATTCAACAGTAAAAAAAGAAAAACTAGATTTGGGACTACGGAAATCACTTCAAAATCAACTTTAATTTAACTTTTTACAGGCAAACATATTTATGAGCATTCACTATAAAGATACGTAAAAGAAGAAAAAATAAGCTTAGGAACCAGGGACCTTCGAATTACAAGCCCGGTGTGCTGCCTGGTGGGTCATGCTAAATGCCTCGTTTCAAAACAGACGATATGCTAAGTGAGGAAATATTCTTGAAATTAAATTATGAGTAATTAGTTAGCAAAATAATCAATTATTCAATAGTCGCGCACAAATACAAATAGTGACTAAAGTTAAATAGGGTGGTCAAATTTACAAATTTTAAGGTAAAGCTGTCTCAAATTACATCAAGTCACAAACGCAAACAATCGATGCAATAAGAATCCCAAATTTACCGTGCTTTTCCTCAATAAAAACGAATATGATTCATGAATACAACTAGAAATATCCTAAAGCGCGCAAGGTGTGGCTTGGCACGGGTTCGCGATGTAAATAGCAAAAGATTCCTCGCATAAAAGTTACGTAAAGCTTCTAATACATTTTAGTGAGAAAAGTGTGAAAATCAGAGATGTGCAAGGAAAAGAAAGAACTGAGCATAGGGTTAACTACCGAAGTATATGGGATGAGCACTTTTTTAAAAAGGTGAGCTTTCATATATTGGGATGAAAATGCCATGTAAAGTGCTCTTAAAATAGCCGATGTCGGCAGTCAGTGTAGTGGATACAGAACAGTATGGATTGTGATTGGGAGTGAAAGGTATAATGTTGTCCCTGGTAGAGCTTTAACCCCCTGAAGTTAATAATTTCAGTTTCCACGTTGAATTTTCAACTTGGAAATTTTTATTAAGGAATTTTTAAATTTTTATACATGTTTAGTCGGACACGACCCTAGCTGGTATACAAGCTTAAAATCTTAACTGCTACTTTCAAAAATGCCTAGACAAATTTCTATCGAAAAGAAACCAAAAAATGAAACGATAATAAAAATAAAAACAATTGAAAGACTGTGGTTTAGAGAAGAAATCCTTTCTTCAGTCCTCCGAAATTTGATTTCTTCTTCTTCGTTTGTGTTTGAGGGTTTGTGGGATTTTCTAGTTTCTCTGGTTCATCTTTTGTACTTGTCTGAATTGCACTTTCTACCACGGGTTCTTTTCCCGCGGCGTGATTAGAAGCATCACCCAGAACTTTCGTCATCTGCGCTTTCTCGGGTTCTGCAACGTTGCTCATGCTGTCTTGAATAGTTCCGTCAGTTTTTGAAGTTTCACTTACATGCTCATGGTTGGTGTCTTGGACCTCCCTATCGGCGCCGCTCTGTTGTAATATATAAGACAGTTAGTGCTATGAGGTATAGACCTTATTCACGATCCCCGCCATCTTTGTACGCGCTTATGGACTGGTGGGATAGAACCGATGTCACGTCGTTTTTCTTGGGGAAAACAAGTGGAAAAAATTTGCCAATACAAGAAATCGTGGTCGAGTTTGTCTATTTTAGACAACGGAAAAAGAAGAACGGCTTTTTTTATCTTGGAAGACGATAATGGCAAATTTTGGGTGAAATCAAGTGGTCGTTGTTATTTTTCTGAATGCAGTAGTGACTGTAGATTTGTCCTCACAGAAAGCAATAATGACGTGAAACTTGTCGAAACTTGAACTGAAGATTTTGCAAGTTTATAATTGCCGTATCGTTTTGAGAAGATAAGCGTGACAGTGCTTTTATCCCATCAGCTCTTGAGCACGCGCGAGCAAAGATGGCGAGTATCGTGAAAAAGGTCTATTGATCAGGCCTCTGTTGCTCCAAGGCTAGTTAACAATTATTCCTGGAGCCCGAATGGGCTCTGAGTCAATAGCCCATGAGGCCGAAGGCCGAATGGGCTATTGACTCAGAGGCCATGAGGGCTAGAGGAATAATTGTTTTAGTAAAATCCAACTAGTTGGTAAAAAATATTGAGACAAAACAACTTAAAGGAAGACTTTTAATTTTATCCTTTTTTGTCGCCAAAAATCCGGCGCTTTTCGCTACTAGTGGGCTATAACATAAAGCCTAGTAGTAGCTCAACCAGTCAGAACACAGCATTGATAATAGACCACTAGTTGGATTTTACTAAATAGCGTTATCCACTGGACAAATCTCTATCCAGTGGATAGTACAATTATTTTCCCTAATACCTATCCGCTGGATGGTGATTTATCCGGTGGATAGCTCTAGGCTCTTTGTGAAAAATGCGCGTGCAGCAAAAAGCCTTTCGTCTTAATTCCCCTTTTTATCAAAGGAACATCACTTTATGCGATCAATAATCATAGTTAACTGGAAGATTTCCTATTTGTTAGTAGGTGATCATATGCGCATTGAGTCATCACCGCGTTGTTTGCTCTTGTGGTTTGCTCTGAGTAGCTTTGCTACTCTATTTTTTTGCCTTCTTTTAATTTGGTCCCCTCCCACTCTCCTCTTGGTTTCTTGAAGCTCCTGCGTTAAGTTAAGTTCTTTCCAAGTGATTATTCTGTGAGCAGACTAAAAAGTGCCATGCCAGGAGTAGGTAAACCGTAAGAGGTTGTCTAGGTTACCACCTTGTTGCAGCCTTTCACTGCCTTATCGCCTATGTTGCTCTTAACTGACACCTAACCTCCACTTAAATATTACTTATCGACAACTTAACGAAGTTTAACGCTTTTGGAAGCCATTTTACTTGACCTCTATGGGTAAAACATCACTTTCAAATTTCCTTTCAGAGATGTTGAGATTTTTTGTGCAATCCTCTACAATTACCTGGCTTGCGCTGCTATTTTCTTCGCTGTTTCTGCTAACATATTTCCTGTACAGATAATATCCAGCTCCTGCGACCATCCCAAGGCCAAGACATGTTACAAAGATATCCTTAAATTTTCCCATCACTTTTTTGCTATTTGTAACTGAAGAACAATGAAATAGGCTGCTGCGCTCTGCTCTCAGCAAACTTTAAGGTAATTAATCTGTTTGTGATGTAGACGTGACGTCCCAAATTGTTTAATTTGCATATTTCTTAGCCCAGTCCAGGCCTTCAAAGAAAAAGGGAGCGCGAGATAAAACGGCAAGGACTGAGGAGAGCCAGGGAAGGCACCCTTTCTTCCTCCCTTCCTTCCCCCGTCTTATTTTTGCTCATTTTCGTCCAGGAGGCCTGAGTACGAGGACCAGGAGTCTCTGGGGAAACAGGACTTGAAGTCCTAGATTTTAGCACTTCCGGTCATTTCTGATCTTTTATAGAATCCTCCAACTTAGTTTTGAATCGGAAATGACCGTAAGTCCTAAAATCTAGAACTTCAAATCCTATGTCCCTAGAACCTCCTGATCCTCGTGCTCAGGCCCTGAGGAGGCTCGCTCTGGGGAAGAGAATGATTTTTCCCCGTTCGCTCTTCCTTTTATACCTCTCTGAGAGCCAGGATCTCCAAAAAGCCACAAACTTGATCAGGCTTCTCAGTCACTGGTTGGCTGGGGTGGTCTCAAAAAAAATTTTGCCTCAGTTTGGTCTAAGGCTCCTCCCCTGGATCCGCCACTGATCACACACTGAAAATTCATTCTGTAAAACCACGAGACCACGCAATCAACAAAAGTTGGCTAGCGGTACTCTGTATCAATGTATGCACTGTCAGCACGTGACTCTAAATATTAAACAAAAAATGGCGGCGGACAAGTACTTTGAGGGAATACGTGCAGAAAGTCCTTGCTTTTTTTGGCGATAAATGAAGGCAACCAAGATGTTGCCGCGTCTTACAATACCCCAGGCTTATTTCTTTTCTATACGACTCTCGCATAACTTTCGAAGAGCGCTTTAACAGACGGCGATGACCTCTACACCGGAGAGTTCGTCAGTCCCGAGTCAGGGAGATCTGTTCTCCTTACTCGATGCGGACAACAAACATACTGTGGAAGAAACCAAGGCTCTGATTCACGAAAATCTTCATTCGTCTCGTGATCCAGGACTTTTGAACTCCATGGTGGAGTTCTATTTAAAGACTCGCTCGCAAGCCTGTCTGCAGATATTGAGTGGAATTCACGAAGCTCGTGCGCAGGTATTTGTAACGTTACTATCCCTCCGAAAGATGATACTTATAGCCATCGATCGTTCCCCTTTTGATCCGTAGTTGGCGATCTGTTTCTCAGCGTTATGATCTTATACTTATAGTTCTTTTGTTTTTCATTCAGGCGTTGTTTGAGATAATGAACGAGTGTCTTAAGCAAAAACACACTCGCTTGGACACATTGACCCTATTGGGTCATATCGTGCGGAAACAGGTAAACTCTTTAGGTATACTAAATTAATTTCTATTTCTCGTGATATACCAATCTGCATGCCTTATTTCAGGAACAAGTGGTAAAATCAAGCCTTGCACCATGTTGCCATCACTGCTCACACGTGCTGCCATGCTTCACAGATTCCCGAAGCGGATTATCCAGACACTTACGGTTTCCTCTGTTTGTCGTTGATTGAACTTCTTTGCAGCATGGGTTTCGGTCGACCTCGAAATATTTATTAGTAAAATGCATTTAAATGTTACGCATTTCTATAAGTAAAGCAATGTGCAACATTAAATTGTTGTTTTATGTTATTTTTATTGAGTACTCATTGTGCAACATTTGACCTGTGACTTTTGTCAAAAGTAGAGAGCTATTTCAACCCCACAGAAGTCACGTATAAGCGTAAATTAGATAGTGGGGTGTGGTGTGTGAAGTTGATGCAATATTGATCAAATATCCATTTCTTGTTTTCATAGTATGAAAAGGCCTCTTCAGCATATATATACTCAAACACAATGAACTAGCTACTAAGTGTGTAGCCAAGCTTTATGTACATGTAGCTCAGTTCATCGTGTTTCAGCAGATGATGGAACACCCTCTATTGTCTTTGATATAGTTTCTTAAGTTGTTTTTTTTTCTTGGAGAAATTCCAAAAAATATTGGCCATAATGATCAAGGATTCAAGGATCAGACCATTTTCATGGCTACAATTTTCTTGTATAATGAACTCTTGCTAATAAAGATTTTTAGAACTGTGTAAGTCAAGGAAACACTGTTTTTATTATGTATCAAACAAGGTGAACACGGAGTATATAGTCAAACCACCAGTGAATTTTGTGTATATTATGATGGTAAACACAGAAGATTAGTTGACATAAGTTACTTAACCCTTTAAGCCCCAGTACCCCACATACAAATTCTCCAAACTAATCTCCATACATTTCCTCAAAGAATTAGTTGAGAGAATTTGATAATAGATCAAGGCATTTTCTCTTCTGTCATCATTTTATTTATTCTCATTACTTATCTCTTGACAGTGTATGGATATTGTTAGGAGAAAATTGACCTTGGTCACTATTGAGACTTAAAGGGTTTAAGGACTTTTTTTGGTTTGTGGGTGGTGCCAGTACTGTGTTTAAGTGCACGTATGTTTCTACGTGCATGCACATTGAGTGTCTTTAAAATGTCATAGCAAGAAGAGATTAGGTCAATGAAACCACTAGCTATAACAACTGTCTTAGTCTCTGTTAACCTTTTACAGCCTTCCTGGTTGTACAAGATAATCAAGACTCCTTTCTTTGAAACTCTCCTGAAGGTTATGAAGGTAAAGGATTGATATTATAAATATTTACCTTGGTGATCATATGACGAGATCAAGTAATATTAAAGATTCCTTTCTGTATTAGGAAACTGTTAATGAAAATGTACAAATGTGGAAATAATAAATCCCATTTTTGGTGGCACTTATGTCCATGTACATGTATAATTTATTTATTAGATTTTTGTTACCAAGAGGGGACCCACCCAGTTTTGTATGGAAGGGGGAAGTACCCCCCACCACCCCCCCCAAAAATACCCCCTTTTATTTCCCTTGTCAAAGAAACATAATATTTATTATCAAGCTACAGTTCTGTATACTGAATATGTTTCCAACTCTTTTTTGTTTGCATTGTACATAAGTTAACCTTGGACACAAGAGCAAAAAAAATTTTATTACTATTAAATGTTTCTACAGGCTGACAATGACGTAGTGGTGTTAACAAGTGGCATTTTAACGATAACTACCCTCTTACCGCTGGTACCAGCCTCAATTGGACACTGCTTGCAAGACTTGTTTGACATTTTTACCAGGCTCTCGTCATTCAGAGCTCGTCGACAAGGTATTCTTATTCCAGAATACAATCAATCAATTCCATCCAAATGACCCGTGCTTAGAACCCTCTTAACCTTTTTTTTTTCCTTCTAGGTAATGCACCTGAAGTGTACCTTCTCTACCTGCATGTTGCTGTTTATATGTTTTTTCACCGATTGTATGCCATGTACCCAAACAACTTCTTGGGGTATCTCAGGGCACTGTGTAATGAACCATCTAAACGGAATATCTTTCAGAACACTATCAAGGTAAGATGCAGTCTTACAGCTTTTGATCACTGATCAAAAACGTTAAGCGTGGCAATAATCGATTATGGAAAATGTTCAAGTAATGATCATGAATAAAACATAAAAATATGTAAAAATTTCCTGTTGTGATCGAAATATCTATTGATGATCTAGACTACGAGTAGTCCCCTATTTTTCCTCAGGGATAGTAGAGCGAGCGAAATGCGAGCGCACTTGAAGATCATCCCACGCTAGAAAAGGCGACACGCGGCGGGGAGAGAGAAAAATGAGGGACTACAGACAAAGCCCAAGCTTTTGACCCTTCACGACCGACTGATTTTGGAGTGTGAAGTTCATATCCCCCTTCCAAATCAATTAAGCGCATCCAATGGCATCCCTTCCCTTATTGAGCTGTCATTGCTCTTGTCATCGGTAAACTGCGGGGGATATTTATTGGAAGCAAAAGAAAACCCAGATACTAATTTTCTGGCTGGTCCTTCACGGCTGTTTGGCGTGAAGAACTTGATAGTGTAGGCAACACACGACTTTTACTCATGCCAAAATGCTGCTTATTCCAATGAAATTTTTTTCTCTGACGGGTAGATTATGCTCTGGAGGAAAACGTTTTGACTGAGCAAATGTGATTTTTGCCGCTTATTTCATACTGAGAGGTCGTGACACGCATATTAATTTTCTGCGGTTATTGTCTATGGTCCGCATGATTTGCCCTCTGATGCAAGAGCATTTTCTTTGACCTCTTTTGAAAAGTAAAGCTCTTCAATGCGGTTATATAAGGGTTTTGGGTTGTTTAATTTCTTCGGCGATTGCCTCCTGGATCTGAATAATTTTAAGCAATTTTCTTTTTGGCCGTGAATGTGACAGTTTCTTGCAATGTTTTGTCACGCTGGGCCCAGCTCGTTAGCATTTTTAGCAGAACAGATAGTGATATCCAAATCTCGAAGAATGGATTGCAGGTTAAACTAAAACTACATTAACTATGGAGAATTGCGATGTGACTCAGTCATGACTCCTCATGAATTTTAACTGCCGCTTGTTTTTCTGGAGATAATGTGAGTCTTTGGACTGGAGCACGTAGTTCCTCCCTTGGTGATAATTTTTGAATTAGCTTAACAGCCTTGCGACTGTTCTGTTATTCCCAATTTGTGATCACGCAAGACCATGGTTTCGGTTCTCCACGTGTACCTCATCCGTTGCCGGGTTGGATTTCTGCTTCAGTTGCTTCAACAAGAGCAACTCTAGTTATTTGTTCTGCAAATTGTAATTATGTCTAGTGTTGATAGCGGCTGGCGCGTTTTTGACAGATGCTGACAGATTTCCATGAAGGGCCAATCAGAGTTTTGCATTGTGAGAGCAACACATTAGTTCAAAAGCTTGGGCTTTGTCTGTAGTCCCTCATTTTTCTCTCTCCCCGCCGCGTGTCGCCTTTTATCGCGTGGGGTGATTTTCATGCGCGCTCGCGTTTAGCTCGCTCTACTATCCCTGAGAAAAAATGGGGGACTACTCGTAGTCTATTGATGATGGAGTGGCTGGTCTATCTGATTATTTCTGATGATCCATTCTGAAATCTTAGCTTATTTCAAAAGGACACCTGTACATACCAAAACCTGTTTTTGGTGAAGTAATGGGGTGTTGCTTTTTGAGGGAATTCACTTGATATTTACCCCATTATTTTGTGAAACAATTAAGGAGACTTGCTCAAATTTTAACCAATTTGCCTCTACCATTGCCTCTAGAACATGCCAAGTTACTAAAGATATTTTATTGACACTTTTAGCCGATGCTGGAACATGTACGACTTCATCCCTGTGTGATAACAGAGACAGCACACACAGAAACAGAAAAACACAGGTAAATGAAGACCATAAATGATCTAATAGATGCCCAGTGCATCTATTTAACTTTAGGGGTCCAAGCGGGGGAGCAGATGGGAGGGGTTCAAAAGAGAGAGACGTGTATTCTTATAACTTTAACAAGCTCAACAAAGCTACGTGCTTTTGGTGAAAATATCAAGAGTGTTTAAAAATAGAAGAACATCTACTCCATCAATATTGATATGTCTAGGCCATCCAGAGATTAATATCACTCTTTTAAATCCCAACATCAATGTCAGAATCCTCGCTTTATAGGGTTATTGTGTTGCCATCGTTCATCTATACTGTCTTGACATTGAACAGGATGAAATACGCAAAGCCTTGTTAATTTAGCAAGAAACTGAACAAATTGAATGATTTTGCTCCTTTTCCCTACAGTGTAATTCCTTGTATTTTGGAGTAATTTTCATGGAGGAGGATGGTTCTTTTGGACAGGATGTTTTTACTAGAGAGGGGTTTCTAATACATTTTAACAGCATAGGCGGGGCATTTGTTAGATAAGAGGCCTTTATTTGGATGTGGGCGTCGATGAGGTCATTTACAGTAGTAGTATTTGGCTCTGCTGTTTGGGAGATCTTTAAAGTGTGATCGCATTAGCTTGAGAGCCATAAAAAGCAGAGAACTGCATGAAAAGGGGTAATTATTAGTAGTCCCCCTAATACTCTGTAGATACAGCCTGTAGTAATAAGGCCCAGTTAGGGTAAAATAATATTGCAACGACTAAGTGACATGGCCTTGAAGCAGTGACATAAGACAGATGAAATGGCAACAAATGACACAAACATGGGTCAAAACTGTGACAGCAGGTAGAAAAATCACAAATAGAATGGTACCCGCACAGTGAGATGGCCTCCTCTTCAATACATGAAACGACCATGTTTGAAACTCAGAATAGGGACATATGTACCCCCCCTCCCTCCCCTGAGAAGGCCCCAGTTGTGGAACTGTTTATTAACAGTATTGTTGTGTACGTTATCTCAGGTGGAGACAGAAAGAGCCCCATGATATTGTTATAGAGTGCATGAAAGTCTCGTTGGATCCAATCGACAGGATACAGGAGAAAGGAACATTTTTGTTGTCATCATCATCCAGACATAGTCTTCAGGAACTTTTAGCTGATAAATCCAGCAGTTCTAATTTCACAGCATCAAGTGAAAGTCAAGGACAGGAAACTGTGAGATCACGGGAGCGTCGCATGTCAGACTCGGCAACGCAGACTGGCAAATCACTACAGAGTGGTGACAGTGGAATAGACTCTTGTAATACTCCGGTTATTTTGTCAGATAAAATTATGACGGGGTGGAGCCCATCAGAAGTGTGTCAGCTTAGTACCCCACCTTCATCACAAATGTCTCCATCAACCAGCAACCCTGACCTGTGGAGCTCAGGGAATATTCACTCTCATTGCAGTACGCCAGGAGCCACGGTTACTCCAGAGCAATCACCGACGTCATCGATGAGTGGGGACATAGGCCATCAGCATGGATGCTCAAGTTCACCTTCCATGTTTGGGAGTAAAGTAAGAGCTGGTGTTTCAGTAGGGATGTCTAGTGGCAGGGGGACTCCAGTTAGGGGTGCTAAAGCCTCTAGTCAGGAGGGACAGTTAACAAAGGCTTTGTCTTCTGCTTTAGTACAGCACAGTCATGAATCAGCTGCTGAAGCTCTTGATGAGCTCCAAACCTCAACCCCAAAAGATGTGGCAACGAGAGAGGAAGGGAAAAGAATTGAAACTTCAGTGGAGGAAGTGCTCCATGGTACATTTACTATTTCCTCCTCAAAAAGTGTTTCAAGTACTCTTGAAGGCCGTAATGAAGAAATAAAGGACCACTATGAGATACCTAATGAAGAGCATTTGGACAGTAGTAAAATCTCACCAAAAGAAGAGTACAGGGACGTAAGTGGGCATGAGCTTTTTACCTTGGAATTAAGTGAACACAAGGCCCTTGAATCGAATCAGGGTAACATTACTACTGATTGTTTGCCGGATTCTTTCACACCAGTTTTGACTCCAGTGGCTGGGCAATCTCTGGACACTGTGACGTTAAAGAACTCACCCCATGTGAAGGATGCGTCTTTGTCAACAGAACCAGAGGAATCTCAACATTCTGCACAGCAATCTGGATTTGATTCTGATGGACTGTTGCATAGCAAACACCATCAGGATTATGATGCCAGTACTAAAGGGCATGAAAGCATAGAAGCTAGTAAGAGTGAAACTAGCTTAGCATCTGATGAAATATCCTTAGACTCATCAAAATTCCATAGCACTGTTCCTCATGATGCAACACAAAATCACCACCAGTCGTTAGCAGACTTGATCCCCTCATTTCCTCAGCTGTTGCCATTGTTTAGAGGTGAACAGAAATGTGCTGTGGGCAGTTGCATGACTCATGAAGATGACGCAGGTTTATCTAGACCTCAGCAGCATTTGTTGTCAAGCGCACCAAGCCCTGTGGAAATCCTTGATAGCTACCTCAAAACAGGAAGCAGTTTGCACTATGGCGAGCTCTCCAGGTAGGTACTCTTTATGTCAGTGGCAAAATTATTCTAGAGATGAATTATCCATCTAAAGAATAATTTGTCTGAGTATAAATCTGAGAAATGAATTAAGATGAGTCTTAGGTGTAAACTTGGTTTGCTTGTGGATGCCATCTTAACATCTCATATCCCAAGAAACCTTGTGAATAAATAGATCCTAGCCACCCTAAAGTCAAAACTAGCAGAAAAGCAGAAATCCATCTTTTTTTGTCCTTCTAGATTTAAATTTAGAGATCTGTCTGAGACTAATTATTCCTCGGTCAGCATGTCATTACAGACATGCGGACAGATTCATCAATTTGGATGCAAAATTCATCTAAACAATGGATTTATTCATGTATCTAGACAATTTATCTGTCTGAGATGGATAATTCCTCTTAGATGGATAATGTGTCTCTGTTATAAAGTTGGCCAGTCAAATGGTGTTTGTTGTCTCTATATTGTCACTACAGTCTCCTACTATTAGGGAGCTTATATAATCACCATGGCAACAACAGCTAATATGTGGCTATTAAAAAGACTTTTTTTAAAAACTTTGTTGTGATTTAATTACGACTCACCTAAACATGTTAAATGTATTTGAATTTCCCTGGAACCGATTATTGCTGACTGAACCCAAGTTTAGAAGGATCTACATGTAGAAAGATTCGAAAATTGAGGTTTTGGATGTAGCAAAGTTTATTCTGGTTTGTTATTATTGTTCCACAGGGTGCCTCTTGTTAGTCACGCTAGTACTGCTTGGACACATTATGGAGGTAAGCCTGTTGAACTTTTGTAGACAAAGCTTTGTGTAGTTGCACCAATTTAATATGCTTTTAATAGCTTAATTTTAAATTTAGATTTATTAAAGGACATTTGACCCTTTTTGGGGTTACTCTGAGATAAACTCAGTCAACCCTTACCCTATCTCCCAGGGGATTTTGGAGGCCTACTCTTCTAACTTTGGGAAAAGTTTGAACATTTGAAGCACGAAAGTGAATGGATGCTTTCTAAATTTTCCAAATTTGCCATAAAGCACCCCTGCTTAATAGGGAGTGACTAAAATGGGTAACATTGTTACCCGCCAAGTGGCTTAACTGGAAAACATTATACTGTATTCAAGAAGCAAGAATGTTTCTCACGTGGCTTAATGAGAGTATCTTTCATCTATCATTTCTCATTTTTTTCCATCTTTTTTTTGCCAAGATTGTTTCTTTGTAGCTAAACAGGGAAACATTCTGATTTGCAACAAAGTTTCAATCTGCCAGGGTATTTTTCTGCTTTAGCCAACCCATAAAGAGAGTTGATCTGCTGCACTACCATTTGGTTATCTCAGTAGGCAGTGCAAAAGTTATTTTAAAGGAACAGATTGTTAAGCTAATGGGCCAATTTCGATACTTGGCTCTAATCACATCAAAGTTCAGGGGTGAATATAGTTGGTCTATTGACTGCAGTGTGATTGTAAATATGTGCATTTGTGTTTTTAATTCAGGTGAGCCTCCAGTAGATGAAGTGGAGATCATGCGAGGGCAAGTCAAGTTACTTCATAACCAGCTACTGTTTGAGCGACACAAATGTGACTTGCATGCTATTCGTAACAGGCGGCTCATCGGGAAGACATTCAAGGCTGTACAACATCAAGAAGAACTGCTAGCAACTGTGAGTGTGCTATGTGGTGTCAATTTAATAAAACTTTTACAAGTGTAGCCATTGTTTTAGAGTTCGAAAACAATAGCTAGACTTGTAATTTACACTAACTTGTAAACGTTTTATTAAATTGACCTCTGGTTTGATAAATGTCTCACCTCTCCTTACATGGGAAGTAACAGTTTATATCTTACATAATGCACAATGACATCAAAGCTGAGTTATGCTAATTATGAAATTATGTACTGCCTAATTCTTTGATGTAAGTAACACATAACTATAAATTTGTTGCTTGAGGTAAAGAAATTGGATATTTTGTGGATCAGACTGGAAGTCACCAGAGTAAAATTGTAAACTAAATTGTAACCTAAAGGTTACATAAATCTATTATTATTATTATTATTTGTTAATTATTACCACACAAGATTTAAATGGAGCTGTCTAATAAAAAAAACATAATGCACTGACATCAAAGCTGAGTTTTTTTTAATGAAAAATCATGTACTGCCTAATTCTTTCATGCAAGTAACACATAACTATAAATTCATTGCTTGAGGTAAAGAAATTGGATATTTTGAGGATCAAACTAGAAGTCACCAGAGTAAATTGCAAACTTAACCTAAAGGTTACATAAATCTATTATTATTATTTTTATTATTATTACCACACAAGATTTAAATGGAGCTGTCTAATAAAAAATATAATTGTCATTATTATTATTAATTTATTGTTAGTATTATTATTTAACAAAGCAAAAGCAGAATATTAATGAAGTGGTGGCTTTCATTGTGGAATTTTTATTTAAAAATGATGTGGTCATATGACTCTCAGGTACATGTCACAGGACCTATTAGGTCAAGCTGGCCTTATACATATTTACATTGTTTTTTCCTCCATGTCTCTTATATGGGAACAGAAAGATCAACTCAGGCTTCAAGAGGACAAAATGAGAGAATTGACTGATGCCCTTAATAAACAAGTAGAAGAAAACAGGTATAATAATTATGACACACAATTAACAAAAAGTACTTGTCAAGTATTTAAAGAACTTCTTTAAGAACAGCCTTTGCTTATTCCTTTTAAACTTTGTACTCACTGTGTACTTTGCCCAGATGTCAGCTCTGTACTTCTACAGTGTATGCATTCCAAAGTAATAATGTTTTGGAGACTTGTTTTGATTTATAAATTACAGGACTCACTATTGTTAGCTGCCACTCTCAGATCAATGTGTTGCTGTAAATGGAAAAATAATACCATTCTGTGTTTATTTTAAGCTCTGTGATCTATTTTGATTATGTAATACCCCACCCCCTCCAGCCTCCACCTTTCGTTACTACATGTTCAATGTAACACCTTCCCCTGCTGTGACATTAATTTTCAAAACTGCTATATTTTGACGTGTCTGTCAATAAAAATTACTTCCACTGAGGTGGTCAAAATGTCTTTGACCTTGTTTTCTTTTGTCACCTACTGTCTTCAAATGAACAAATTTTTTTTAATTTTTTTAGATCTAGATAATAAAAGATGTAATAAAAATTGATTGTAGGCCACTTTCATGCAACTTTGATGTTTTTCATTTTTTTGTTTTGTTTTTTTCGGGGGGGGGGGTAGGGTTAGGGTTAGGTTTTTTTGTCACAAATTCTCCTGTCTAATAAAAATGGGAAGATTTAAAAAAAAAAAAAACAGAATTCAGCAAAGCCAAAATATTAAAATAAAACCCACTGTGAGGGGGTGAAACTGGTTGTATCAAAGTTGATTTCCAGTCTATGTTATTAAACTAAACAAAAAAATGTACAAAATTCTGCAATTACTGTTAATTGTCAAAGTGAGCAGCTAAAGTTTCAATACAACAATATATACAAGTTAGATTAATTTCCACAGTGCTTTTACAATGATTTTGTCCAAGAGTGTGGTCAATATTTTCCGGGAAACGTCCACATCTTGGTTTTGATTGGCACCCAAAAGTTCCTCTACTGGAGAAGAGCGCTGCATGCAGTTACTAAATATAGGCCCAAAACTCAGACAAACAAATTGAAATTAACATTAGTGAGTTCCTCATTTTTGTCTGACTTTTGTCTGACTTTTGTCATTATAATGTCATGTTTGTCTGTCATTTGCGATTAAAATGAGAAAAATGACAAAACTCAAACATTGAAAATTAGTCACTTTGACGTAATTCGCGCATTATGCTATTGATAGTGTGGGATTTGCTTAGAATACATTTTGTCTTTGCTCCTTTTTGTGCAGAAGATTTAAATCTATTGCATCAAGCTGGGAAAGTCATCAAAGGACAGAACTCAGGTTTGGCTTTCACTCTATCTTCTTAGACTGTTACAGTGAGTGTTGTCTCTGTCACTTGTATTGTCCCTGTAACTTGTGTTGTCCATGTGACCAGTGTTGTCCCTGTAGCTTGTGTTGTCCATGTGACAGGTTTTGTCCCTGTAACTTGTGTTGTCCATGTGACGGGTGTTGTCCCTGTAACTTGTGTTGTCCTTGTGATGGGCGTTGTCCTTGTCATGGGTGTTGTCCATGTGATGGGTGACAATTGATGTCCCTCTAATCTCTGATGGGTGTTATTGTGACAAGCATTGTCCCTGTGACTAGCACAGTCCCTACGACAGATGGAATCAGTGTGACAGGGGTTTTCCTTGTAACGGGTGTTACCCCTCTGATAAGTGTTGTCCCTGTAATGAATGCTGTCCCTGTGATGGGTGTTGTCGGTGTACTAATTTTCTTTATGTGTCACAAGTATGCGGCACATACAGTAATAACATACAAAGATGAGACATGTGGCCTTAAACCACTGACTGTAGTCTCCACGGAACTTTTAACTACCAGTTAGGGGTATCTTATACTGTCTGGATGAATCTGCATGTGGTATTGATCACTACAGCTTACTTGTCAATCATTCAATACTTCTCAGGAATTTGTTGAATGAGAATGCTCAACTGAAGTATAAAGAAAAGGAGCTACTAGAGAAACTTGAAGCCCAGCAAAAAGGATTTGATACCAAGCAAACAGTAAGTTTGGTGAAAGGTATTTTATAACTTTATGTGGCAGTAGTTGGCCACCCATTAAAAGGAAATTGGAAGCTTAAGCAAAGTCATTTTTTTTTAGCGACACGTTTAAACTGGAAGTGTGGGCTTTTCCCTTTTAAAGTTCCTTGGCTTTACAGGGACAATTTATTTTTTGTCAAAAAAAAAAAAATGGTGCAGAACCACTGCCCAAGAATGCAAAAAGTTAATCTCTTGTTGACATGTGTTGCCCAAGAATGCTTTTTCTTGAGCTCTCTATTCTTATCCCTGAGTGGCAATAGGCAGGGACTGGTGAGGGGCCTCTAGTTCAAAAGAGGGACTGGGTGGGGGCTGATAAGAAAAAAAACACTTCCCCAGGGGATGCATGAATGTTTTCTGCCAGGTCACTAATGGATCCTTAATTTATTCATAAATAATTTATTATTTTACCACTGTTGTCACTTCTGATCATTTTATATGTTCATGTATTTCAATATTTTTTTATTATTATTATTTTAGGAAATTCATCAGTTGAAGGCAAGAATTTTCACTTTGGAAAATGAGCTAGATAGACTGAAAGTTCAAGCATTAGAAAAAGAACAGCTGTCAAAACAGGTAAAATGGGTGTCATATTTTGTCTTTGTACACAGTAAAAAAATTGTATCTAAATTATAGACAGAGGCAGGCACAGTTTTAAGAAAGTGCTGCAAGAGAAGTATACCTTAAATTTATGATAACAATAGTCAATACATCATTGCTTCTAAGTAAAGTACTGTTATTTTTCCTTTTGTCTTGAATTTTTGACAACTTTGATGAGTTCCAGTGATTAAATGGAGAAGAAAATTCAAGACATCTGGAAGGCGGAGCTATGTGTACTTCCTTTGAAATAGCATTATTCTGCCTCCAAAATGTTGTGTACAAGTTGAGCACATTGTGCTAGCTTTTGATCATTTTGTCAAATTACCTGTACAACCTTCAAAGCTTGGTCATGCACAAAAGGCAAAATTTAAGACTGACAGTTTTTGGCAAAAACTTCCCGCTCCACTTAACCTCTCAGTTTAATTGCTTCCTTCCTCCATGTTTTTTCGTTGGATTTGTTTTGTTTGTGTTGCATTGTTTTTTTATTTTGGTGTGCACATTACTGTCCCCCTGCATAAGTTAGGCATCAAAGTTGTCTGTGCAATATTAGAACACTTCACAATTTTTGGTAATAGGGACTCAGGTCTTCAAGGGTGGTTACAGGCATTTAAGGTGTGAATGTGCTAAAATATTCTTACTTTAACACAGGTCAATCAACTTGTGATGGAACTTTTAATAATGGGTGAGCTTAACCAGCAACAAAAAGACACTATTCAGAAATTAACCCTTGCTGAGGGACAGAATCCTGAAAGCAATATGCATTTACATGGCTGTCATAGAGAATTAGGGGGTAAGTAAGCTTATCATTATCTGTTTGTGTATCTTAAGTCTAGAACTGGTCATTTGTACTTGTCCCCAGGGCGCAAAGAAAGTCTAGCCCCACGTCATTTCAACTAGCCCCAAAAACTTTTTGATGAGCAGAATTGATTTCATAGTTCTTCTTTTGAATTCCTCGAAAAGTCAACTAGATTTTTGAGAAATGGCCTCCAAGTCCCTGTATATGTATGTGCACGTGTATGTAGCCGTGGTCAGAAATGTTTTTTTCCTCTTTCAGTTGCAAAGCAGACACTGAAAAAGCAGAAAGCTGAACTAGATGCATTAACCTCCAAACTAGCAGAAATGGAAACACAAATCTCCAAAAAGGTGTTGTGTAAAATAAAAATTTAATATATTTATTAATTATATTTATTTATTGATTTATTTACATAGTTATTAGTGACATGAAGTAAAATATTAGTCTTTTGAAAGTGAAAACAGTAGTTATAAGAACTGTTATGTTACATGTGTTACATCCATTTTGAATTACAAAATCATTCATTCCTCAGTTGTGTTACGAAAGGCCAGGTTGTTCCTTATCCCACCATAGCTTTCAATTGGCTATCAGAATGTGGCATGCTTTCATATTTTTCTTTTAGATGTTTAGTATTTATTTTCCATTTCTTATATTAATTTCTTCTTTGAAAGTCATACCAGTTCTGTCACCCTTTTCAGGATTTTGAAATAAGAGAAATGAAAAAGTTCACTGAGGGATTAAAAGGAACATATGCTGGGAAGATACAGGTGAAGTTATGTCTAAAAAATAATGATTATTTTGATAATGCCTCAGAGGACACTGACCCTTAGCAGGGAACATCCTCAATCTACATAATACAGTTAAACTTCCATGTGCAACCACCTCTGATAAGTAACCACCTGCAATAAGCAACTACCTGTCCAGTCCAAAACACCAAAATTTTCCCAGTCAAAGCCTTATTTCCTCACAAAATATCTTTGAATAAATTCATGTTTAATACAGCTCAATCAGCTTTAAATGACGTTTGCTAGTGGAAGTTTCATGAAAAAGGTCTTAAGTTAAATACTTTTCTGGGAACGTATATAGTCATCCTCAGTAGTGTAGTGGTAGGGATAAGTTGCACCAAACAGTAGGTGCGGGGTTCAATCCCCAACCTATTACCCATTTTCCTTCTTTCTTTCTTTTTTTGTTGTTGTTTTGTTTTGTTTTTTGCTTATTTGTTTGTTTGTTTTTATGTATTTTCTTTTTCCTATTGGCTTCTTTCCATTTTCTTCCTACTTCTGGCCCTTAGCATCTGCTTCCCAAGGCTCTGCGATTGACGTATTTCTTGTAGTACTGTTGGAATGCTTTGTAAACGACCACCTCCTATAAGCGACCATCGCCGCTTTTTGGGGAGTGACGGCTCTTTGTATGCTGTACGCTGATGCTACTTTGATAAGTACATAAAGAACTTTTTGAGACAATATGAAAATACTTGTATGTACGGCAACGTAGAAATTGCATGCAATAAATTATCTTCCATAAAGTAGTTGTGTCTGGACCTCTTCTCAAAAGAGACACCCTGTGGTTCGACTCTTATAAGTGACCACTTCCTGTAAGCAACCACCAAAGTCTTTGAATTTTAGGTGCTCATTTATAGGAGCTTGGATGGTAATTAAAGATTAAATGTTCTTTGTATCATACTCAAGCTCATCCAATAAAAAATAGTCTTATTGTTGGTTAATAGTATATTAATAACAATAATAATTTATTTATTAATCTATTTTTAGAGTCTGGAAGAAAAATATGCTGCCCAAAGGAAGGTAACGCAAGCCTTGGAATCTTACATTCTTGACCTGCAAGCTGTGGATAGTGCAAGAAGAGAGAAGATTGAGAGGGAAACAATGCAACCTGACTCTTAGTAGTTAATAAAATCTAGCTTATTTAAAACAATGATAATAATAATAATTATAATAGTAATAACTATAATTATTAATAATTATTATTTTACTGTAATCCATATTGTGTAAAGATTCCTTAATATTTTCCTGCTCCAAAGTCTACTAGAAGCCCGTTTTTTGTAAATTAAATTGTAATGAGTTCAGAGTTGGTCTTTCATCAGAATAGAATAGCAAATTACGATGCCAGAATGGCTACGTTGGTGAAAACATCACTTAAAAAGAGACTTCACATTCTTTGAAACTTCAGCGTGATTATCGCAACTCACTAACTTTGTTAAACGTAGGTGAACTTTCCTGGAGCTGAATTCCTAAGAAAAATATCCAAGTTCTTAAAGCAAGAGAGAAATGTCATCATTTGTTCAGTGACGTTCTCCATGAAATGTGAAGTTAAACAGTTTCATGTCATAGTCGTGTAGTGACAGCAAAGGAATGTAAGAAAAATGTGCTGCACATTCAAAGTTGTTGTTTTGCTAACCTAAACCTATTGCTTTTTGTTGTTATCACTGCCATTACCATTGTGACATCTTAAAGTCCCTAATGTGGGTAAGCCCTGGCTGCTGTTGTATTTCACTGGCTGGATGACAGCTCGTAAATGACTGGCTCAGCTGTCAGAAAACAAAACTCTTGGTTTGATAGTCACCCTAGCTAACACACTACAGACACTATAATTTTAACTCTTTTTAACTTGTGACTGTATTACTTTATGCATTGAATTTTTTTCCGTCTGGAGGCTTTCTAATCTAAAATGAATTCATTTTAACTAACAAAATTGTAATAGTTGTAATTTGCACCAAAATGCACGGAAACACTGAAATTTTGTTTTCTTTTGAAAACTGGCGTAAGATAAATTATTATTTTATCACAGTTAATTATACTTCATATAAAATCGTAGCTTTCCAGTGATAATGAAGGAGCAAGTTGCATTTCAACAATAGTTTTTTGGGGGCTCTTGTCTGGTTTACTGTTGACCCTAGATTATGTAAATTTGTCAGTTTGAAGATTATTTCAGTTTTGAGGTGTTTATTTAAAGTTGCATTTTTAGGTCACTGGATTAATTGATTGTGCCATAAATCTGTAAAAGTGCACCAAGAGTTCCACAGAGGCATAATATTCATGAGGTTGGAAAAGCCATTCTTTGTTGCTAAAAAAGTTTGAGCAAGCTTAAATTATGTTTCATTAATTTTGTTAGAGTTAGTTGACATGCAGCTTTGTCAAAATGTTTGGTAGAGGCAAGTTATCTACAAATGGAACTCAGGTTTTTTGAAAGAAAATGATGCTGCTTTCACTGTGACGTCATACAGCATGCAAATAAAGACATGGCTAAGTTATTTAGGATATATATATATAAATTATATATTTTCTATATAGTGCTTAATAAAATAATTAATATTATTATTACTTCTTCTTCTTCTTCTTCTTCTTATTATTATTATTATCATTATTTCCACATTTATTATCATAATTACTATAATTAACTTGATATATCTGACAATCTAAGTTCTCAAACATAATAAATGATTTAGTGTTAATTGGTTGGCCTTCTGCTCAAACAATACTTTTTTATCAGACAGTCAGTCAGTCAGACACTAGCAAAATGGAGTAGTTGTGGTATACTTTCATTTGAATCTGCAAGGAAATCATTTCCATACAGGTTTAGTAGCTTTGATCTCAAGGTGGAATTCATAAACACAGTTGTTGATCATGTATAGCCTATTCTCAGTCATGGTTATGAATGACTGCAGCAGGTACAAAAATTAAAAGAATTAGGAGCTATATTACAGGAGAATATTAAGAAATATAACAGTGATGGCAATGAAAACATCACTGAAAAAGTAAATTTCTGTTCTTTCAAGCTTGTTCGATAACAGAAAGAAAAATTTTCATTAAAGTGTGTCTATTTATGAGAAATTTTCACGTTGTACACGTGCAGTGACGGCAAAGTAATGTAGCAAAACGTGCGATGAATCCATGCAGAGTTGTTGTGCTCATTCAGAAACTATGATATTGCTTTTTTGATATTCCCGTTGCCATTGCTGTCAGTGTCTGAGCTTCTATAGTTCCCTTTTTTATGTTGGCTTATTTCTGTACACTGTCTGGCCATAGTTATTTGTATTTATCATAAAGGTGGAATAAGGAAGACAGTGGTGATATTTGCAAAAATCATACTTGTAAAAAACAGTATTCTAAGGTACGTTGTTCCTAAGGGGGAACCACGATTGTAACTTAAAACTGTACTGACAAATGGGAAATACCCTTGTATGTGATAGATAAAGAAGTGGGAAGGAATTTACTGGTAGGACAAAATTAGACCAGTAGTTGCTTACCATGCAGTATTTTATTTTATTGTTCACTGCACAGCATTAACTTTGAAAATAAATAAACGATATGTGAAAACTCCTGGCCTGTTGTGTTTTTCTTCATGAACTAACAGAAAGCTCTTGCACGAAGTCTTAGGACGTCATGGCAATCATGAATTATTGATGATTAATGAAATATTGCTACTAATGAATTGCAATTCTGATGATAAGCTTCAATTTCAACCACTTTTGATTGTGTGGTGGAGAAGACATTACATTGACTTTTGAGTGCAGGATTTCTGTATTTAAAAAAATTGTGTCCTCAAATTCTGTCCTAGTGCCCTACCAAACAATTCTTGGAGTTAATTTGCATGAATGCACAAAACTGCCTTGTGGAGTCGTGGATGTCTTGACTAGTCAGTTGAGTGGAGATCAGGCCCTAGCCTGGCAAGAAACTTCTCTTCACACTGCCTACAATCGTGGACAAAAATGTTAAGAAAAATAGACGTTTCCACGTCTACTTTCAAGGTAAAGCTCTTGAAGTACTGGCTACTAAAAATACTCCCCATGTCCCCCTAAAGAGACAATGTTGAAGTTTTGCTTGATCATTTTGACCTTGGTCAAACAATATTGACCAGGTTGGGGTGCGGGGAGGGGTCATAGCAGTACCAAATCTAAGGGATAGGTGATCTTATTACTATTTATTCAAGACTGTAGTTCTCTACTAGTGTGTACTCTTAGTATAATGCTGTAGGAAACCATGTGATTGATTCACTGCTATCACAGTTGTGGATCAGTAGATACACCCTAAAGGTGTCTTGCATTAGAGAATAGTAGGGGATATAAACTCTGGCAATGTTGGCTACCTGTAGCTCAAGAATACTTTTTCCTACACCCCTACTGCCAGGATGAATGATAGGGGAGGGGTGGTTGCATCTCTATTTTGGGTATGCACATGGTGAATAGGGGCTTGGAGAGGCAGTGGTGTTTATCCACCCCCTGCTACCTTGTCAAACCCCTTTGTGCTCATTTCTCTAACCTGTTCCAGGCATTCGGAGATTAAAAAGAGTGACAAAGGAACTTTCGAATTGACCTTGTTTTTGTTTTTGCTGTTATTGTTATTGTTTCTTTTTTTCATCTGCTTTATTTTTCACTGGCTCTTCACTGTATAGTCTACTTTGCACTTCTTTTTAGGGTCTTCGTGCAATACTTCACCACAGGAGGGGAGAAGCATTGCATGATGACCCTAAAAACTACTGCAAAGGAGACTATTCACTGTCTGAGTGCCTGAAAGAGCCCACTAACTTTTCCAGCTGCTTATAGATTAGAGGCTCAGTGATCCAGACATTAACAAAGCTTTCTGATGCCACTGAGACCTGGTCAGGTCTGTTTGGTACAGTAAAATAGAGTACATTACTGGCTGTGGGTTAATTCCACTCTGTTACAACACAAATAGTACGGGTACATTACAGTACCTTATAAACTAGCTTATAACAAGGTAATTACCTTGCGTACAAGGCTCAGAAGCTTACAAATTTAGAGACTAAATGATTAAAATTATTTAGTCTCGAAACTCAAAATAAAAATTGCTCATCACATTTGGAACACACCATAACTCCAGCTGTGTAGGAATTTTAATTAGGGCACATAAATTTCACATTAACATTGCACTAATTCTTTTTTTGATCCCGTATCTTATTTAGCTGTTCAACCCAGTCCTTCACTACTGGATGTTGAAATTTATCCTTCGTGAAGTCAAAGAATTCTTGTAACCAGCCTGTTCCAGACTTTTCCTCGCTTACTTCGTACTCATGCGCCTGTAGGATCATTTCAAACCTATCCAAATCCTTTACAAACTTTGCTTCTTGGGTTTCTTGTGCTTCGTACTCTTGCCACAACGAAAGAAATTCTCTCCCTACTTCTTCTCCGACCAAGCCTGATAAATACTCCATTGTTTCTTTTTCACGCCTATGTTTCTCTTCTTTACTGACTCCATCGAATGGTGTGATATCGCCGACGATGCACTCAGCCATGTCGTGGACTAGCGCAAGTTTAATGCAATGATCGCGGTTGATTTTAGCGTCTTCGTTTTGTCCGCTTAGCAGAAAACTCATTATCGCCATGCGATACATGTGGTCGGATACGCTCTCTGGAGAGTTTACACCGCGATAGACCCATCCTGTACGCTTGGTAGACTTGAGCTTTCCGACCAGTGACATAAATTTCAGAAGATCGGACATGATCAGCACAATTAATCCCTTAAAAACCTACGACAAAACAAAAGCCGGCTTGCAAGGCGATTTTCACCAGGCGTTTCTGCCCTGGATTCCTGAAAGACATTCCAATGTATGATACATGACATACCTAAAGCTACCGCTGACAAAATCTCCTATTCGATCCAGAAAGGAATCGATCAGCCTCCTGGCGAATTGGCGATTTCTTGGCGTATAAAATATTGTATGTGGTGTCGTAGGTTAACATTTTGTGACATTAACAGGATCCTGTTCAGCAGTAGAGGTGTTCTGCGTCAGATATTTCGCACAAGAGTTAGCATGGTTACAGGAGGAGACGTCGAGAGGCTCGAAAAGCGTGCGGTTGAAGCAGAGGAGACGATTTCTTTGTTGAAGTCTCAGTTGCTCTTTCTCCAAAAAGCCGCAGGTTTGTGAAGAAAACAGCAACAGGGATGTAGTCAAAATTTTGAATATTTCGAATTGATAAACGAATATGGTAAGATTTTCTTACAACCCCATACATTTATTACCTATGCAGCAATTTCACACAAATACTTGATATGAATAGAGTGGAAACATGTCTGCATAATAAATTATGTATGGGGCTGTATGGAAATTTTACCGGAGGGGAGGGCTCTGGGAGCCTAAAAGTTTCTGAAATTTTTAGTTCGTATACGGAGGTACAATCTGGTGTACCATAAACGATCAAATTCGCCCCCCTCCAAATAAGTGCCCCCTTCCCTTGCCTCACCCAAAGATTGGCCCCCCTCTTGACTCAAAAGTGGAATATTAAACTTGGCAGACATTATCTAATCAAGATGACGAAAATTTTCAATGCAGTGTGCCACAGTCCGCTTTGTAATTTGGAAGTGACAAGGTATTGCGTTCACACCAGGTATTTTTGGTTTTCACTAACACTGTCCAATATTTTTTTGCACACTTTGCTGTAAATCTTTCTTTTATGGTTTTGTTTACATGTGTCTTTTCATTTTGAATATTATTTATTCCTGTTAAATTTAAAGGCAATTTTATCCAAAATGTTTATTTTGACTGCACCCTAAATTATAAATTCCACAAATTCCTTAATAGTTATCCAAAAGAAGATGCAATATTTCAAAACCCTAGACATGTGTGATTTACATCCAAAAAATTTCATTTACTGTTATTAAATATTTCCAATGTTTTCACACGACTAAAATTTACAAAAAAATGCCCAAATTAGCCTCTGGTACCACCTTAATACTTGGTTTATATTTCACGTTTCTTTTATTTTAGGGTTGGATTATTCTATGATAATGAGTTTAAAACAAAGGAAAGTAAATTTTAAAACAAGGATAAAATTGAACTGGAAGAAATATAAACAATAAGTTAAAAAAGCAAAATTTATGAAAGACAGCTGTCAGGGAACTTTTGAAGAACACAATGACACAGCTTTAAGTGTTGTTCATAAATTCTACAAAACTGTCTTTCAAAATGACAGTTCATGAACATTGTAGCTTTAGCCAAGTTATTTAAGACTGTATTATTTACTAAAAAGCTCTATTTTCCTTTATTATTTAGAAAGAAAATCAAAGCCAACTGGCATTAAGGTTTGTTTACTTTTAACTTTCTGTGGTAATTAAATAACTTGTCAGTATATTAATAATTTTAAATGGGAATTTATTCTGAAAATCAGCTTGTCCTGAGGGCTAGATGTTCCTCTAGCACTGCTGGGCTAGAGCTCTGAGGATTTCGCCTACCCTGTAGTTAAGGTTGTCAGAGAGTTTTGAAGTAGACAGCAAAACTGTCAAAGTAAGCGGCCAGTCCAGGGCTCAAAGTTTAAATTTGAGTTTGGGAGCACTTGTGCTACCAGATGTAAATTTTTATGCGCACTGCCAAAATTTTAGGTGCACAGCTGAAAATTTTAGGAGCACAGCTTATAATGTTGGGATCATCTATTTCAAAAGAAAAAGTAAAAAGCTTAACAGTGCCACGTTTATTTGTCATCTTCAGTTTACTACTTTTACTTCAGTCCTGTGATTTATAAAACACAGCCAATTTGCTACGCAGTAATACTGTTGTGATTTTTAATACTAATTTCTCTTTTTAACAGTACAGTTGTGACTAAAGAAAACTTACACTTGAAAAACAATTCAAAACTGACAACAATGAGTGTGTCGAACAAGAGTGAAAATTAATCTTTAATGAATTTGTTAAATGCGCAATGACTTACATGTAGCTATAGCTGGGATATGACTGAAAAAACTTTCTTACGTGGAAAAAAAGGCTCTTATTCCACACTGTTTTTGTTTTGATTGACGTTAAAACTGAACATTCGACATGATCGTCCATAATTGCGCAAAAAGTATGTCTTTCGTTCGTAGCATATATTTGCATGTGTCAGCGGTGTTTATTACAAAACAGAAGAGTCTTGTTGGAGTAAAACGTCGAAGCGAAAAAGAACATTGAAGTTTGTAGAATCCATTAGGAGAAAAGACCAATTAAACATACACCGTCTTTCTAGTTTGAGTTCGTAAGTATAGTCGAAAGTAAGTCAGTCGCACTATGCTTTAAGTTTTATGGTGCACAGGTGCGATTACACATGAATTTCTAGGCGCACAACCAAAAATCTAGTAGCATATGCGACCAGTCAGTCGCTAACTTTGAGCCCTGCAGTCCAGGGATATTTTATTTTAAACAATGCCATCCCTAAAGAAATGCCAAGCAGTGTAGCCGACTGATTCTTAACAACTAGACGGCGATTTTTGCCGCAGCCAGCTACTTTTGACAACCCTATGTAGCTAGTAATATATTTCTCCATAACCCATTCACCACTTTTCACTAGCTTAAATTTTCCCATTTAGCAAATTATAGCTTTCTAAGTTTGGATATACCCTAAAGACATTTTTGACGGGTTAAAATAAAAGCTTTATTGTTTGTCCTTTTTGTTGTTTTGTTTTCTCTTAGGATCGCATTTCAGCTCTTAAACAAGAGAATGAGCGTCTGAAGCAAGAAGCTGACAAACTGAAAGCAGAGCTGGAGTACTGGGAAGTTAGGAATGGATGTAAGTCATCATGAGTATCAAACATGGGAAATATTATATATAAAAATATTTTTATTAGAACCTGCATTTTGATTAAGTCTACATACAGATATTAATTATTATTATTAATAATTACAGTAATGAAGGGTTACCTTGAGTAAAGCTCCCTTAGCCTGAGAAAACGGACAACATTTTGCGACGACACCAATGGTTTCCCTGCGAATTGATATCTGAGAAACGAGTGCAGAAATTCCATACTGATGACACGTCACTACCCAGATCTAGGTAGTGCGTCTGATTGGTTGAAGCAAATTTCACAAGCGGCATGACCAATTAGAAGCACTACCCAGATCTGGGTAGTGACACATCATCAGTATGGAATTTCTTCGCTCCTTTCTCAGACATCAATTGGCAGGGAAACCATTGGTGGCATCGCGAAATGTCATGTGTTTTCTCAGGCTAAGCCCCCTAAGTGACCTTTGATTAATTTGTACATTCTCCTTCAGTTTTTCTTATATTGTGCTTGTGATACAAAGAGAGAATGTGACATTAGATCAGCTGTCACTTAGGGCTTTTTCCACCTCATTATATTGACTGTGAGAGTGACAAGTGCTTACACTGTATCTGCGGGGACATTGCAGAGAGATTAAGAGTCACGTTTACACTTAACGGCAAACGCGAATTTGTACCACGTGACTAAGTCTTCCCCTTATTTTTCATTTACTTTTTATTGCTTCTACACAAAAATAGTAGTTTTATGCCAGTTTTATCCATAAGAATCATTTTGGACTGTTTTTATCTGCTTATTTTCTATTCTGAGAAATTCTCAACTTGAGTCTAACATTTGCCGTTTGCAGTTTAATGTGAATCTTAATCTCTCTAGTGAAACAGGTTGAACTTCCAAATGCCAATCAAGCAGCATCTTGTGAAGTTCAAATGATGGAGAAAATGGAGGCTGCTGAACCAGCAGAGGTTAAACCCACAGAAAAACCAGAAGAGAAACCACCAGCAAAGAAACCCAAAAAGGAAAAAGCGGAGAAAAAAGGAAAGGACAAGAATACTGGTAAAGAAGGTAGGAGTGAATATCTGCGGTAGGAGTTGATTTTTAATTTAGGGCTTGGGTCATGGTTATCAGGGGAGGGAGGTGGCATAAAGAGCATTTTGTGCTTTAATTTCAAGTTTGTGATTGAATAATAAAAAATTAAATTTTGGCCACCGCAGCATTCGCTACTTTTGAGAGATACTGCTGGAAATTTACAAGTTACCTATTTTTAAAATGGTCTTTCAGCTACTACTTTTGAGAGATACTACTGGAAATTTACAAGTTACCTATTTTTAAAATGGTCTTTCAGCTACTACTAAACTGATTTTTCTAACATGAACAATCCATTTTAGAATGAATTATTGTGTTCTTTTCAGTAGAAAGTTGATCATGTGACAAACTATTGCAAACTATCGCCTTTTTTTATTGTAAAATAATATTAGTTGGGGTACCTTGAGAGGGGTTGAGATCTGCTCTAACAAAACCCGTATTGGTACTTGAAAATATTATAGTATTAAAATGTAAATCTTTTGAATCTCTTTACAATGGCTAAATTAATATATTTTTTTATCTACTCAGTTCTTGTGCTTCACTTCCCCATTAAATTATTGTTGGAACCCTGAATATATTTTTAGAAACTGGCCCATTTAGACCACCTCATCATTTACTGCCAGGAGGGACACCTTGCTGTTATTGAGTAATGACCAGCTGCTGTATTTCTGAGGCCACCACTAGAGACTTCAGATTCTATGGCAAGAATGACTACGAGCACAAGATTTGGCTTAAAGTTTTTCACGTATTCTCAAATAATAGATACCTCTGGAAAGCTTCATTGTACTTCTTTTTAGCCAAAAAAATAGCATTAATGTTATCTTTATTGAAGGAGATTAAGCCATCCCCCAGCCGCAAATGATAAAGCCTCTAACACTTTATGACTTGTTTCTGCTACCACAACATTCTTGCTAAAATTTGTAGAAGAATCATAATGACTATCACGTTTTCCCACCAAAAATGATGCTGGTTCATACACGTGCACTGCTTAGTATTGAGAAAATCTCTTACTCGTAGTCGTACTCGTTTTAGAATCTAAAATCTATTTATTCAGCAATGATACAGTCAGACACCATTGATACAGACACTGAAAGGGCCCTAGAAAGTGTCCATATTAAGCAGGCTGAATCTGGAGAAAATTAAGGGCTTTCTTTCACCCCAGGACAAAGCAAACTGTCCAGAATAATGAGGTGTCCATATTAAGTGGGTGTCTGTAAATTGGGGTTCAACTGCAATAACATTTTTAACTGTGTGAAAATTCCATTTTATTCAGAACAGCCTGGTAGCACAGAGCCTGATGTTCATCACATTGACTTCCGTGTGGGTAAAATTTTGTCAGCCAAGAGACACCCAGATGCTGATACTCTTTTTGTGGAGGACAGTAAGCAACAATTTATTGTTGTCAGCTAAGCACTTCTTGTATGATATTATTAAAAAACATGTCCTGTGGCATTAGGAATATTGGTGTTTCCGCTTAAATGAACAGACAAAAACATTTTCCTTTCATTTTGACTACCGCTGTGATACAGTGTCCCATTCTTGGAGTTGTTTGTTAGCTGATGCGTACTGAATTAAGAGCCTGATTTTAAGTTTCATATTTCCCAATCTTCCACTTTCCTCATTCTGATTTCAGGCCTGAGTACTAGCTTAATGTTATTGTTTTTTTCCTTTTGTCCCTGATTGTAGCTTATGTTATTTTTATTACTATTTTTCTTTACAGTTGATGTGGGAGAGGAAACACCCAGAACAGTTTGCAGTGGACTTGTTGGATCAGTTGAACTGGAAGAGCTCCAGGTGCAAGCCGTACAGCCATTTCTCTATTAGTGTGTAATCAAACTCTCAATAGAAGGCATGAGCAAGCTGCATTTGGCACGAGGGGTAGAGGATATTTTTAATGATCATAGATTGTACTCACCATCTGTCTTCTCATTGGCTAAGAGCCTACAGTTGATTTTGGAAATCAGCTCAACCTACAGATTAGTTAGTTATCTGCTAGCAGATTACTGACTAATCCGTAGGTTGAGCGCCATAATGCATGATTTCCAAAAGCAATGTCAAATCGACACCTTGTGACGGGTTTTGCTGTTATTTTCTTAAAAACAAGGTATAACATTTTTTTAAACAATTATTTGATTTGGTTTTTGTGATATCTGAAATAATCAAGATCTCGGTAAGTATTATCAGCCTTATCCTTTGGCTCAGATGAAAACAGTTACCTTAATCTCAACTATTATGAATATCACAAAAACCTCATCCAATAAAATAATTATTGAATATAATACTGTCCTTGCCCCTCACTTTCGCATGCCACTCATGTGAGACTTCTTTGGACAAATGCAGTAATTATTTTTTTTGTTTTGTGACTTAAGAGGTTTGTGTCATTTTTACTAACTTCAATTTCTGTGTCTCCAAACTTAGGATCGTATGGTGATAGTCATGTGTAACCTCAAGCCAGTCAAGTAAGTGTGGTCTTTAGAAATTAGGCCCAGGTCAAATGTTGAACTTTTCATGTACCAATCCTAATCCCTTCAATCAAGTACATGAAAAGATCAACATTTGAATATTTCAAGTCCAGCATATCTAAGTTGGGTCAACCCATTCAGTTTGAGTGACCCACATGGGAATGACTGAGGAGTGACTTCATTTTGAATGCCAAACGTAATGAATAAATTACTGTAATTTATTTTCATTGGTAAACATTGTAGACCATTGTCTATTGTGAAAATGAATTGATTCCGACTATTTAAGTTCAACATCTTAATCAACTGTCAAACCTACATGTACGTGTATATCACTTGGGTCGACCCAAATAGCCATTAAGTTTGGTACATGAAAAGTTCGATGTTTTAACTGGGCGTAAAGCCCTTTAAAAATGCTCCATTTCCTTGGCACAATGAATTATCATAGAACAAATTTCACATTGTTATTTTAACTTCAATTATTAATATACATGTAATTGTACCCTGCCTTCAGCTTTATCTCTAGAAGTTTTATTAAAAATGTATCTTTACAATATTGTTATAAAATGGTAGAAGCAAGTCATATAATACATGACCAGTATCTTCAGTGATTCTGTTGAACTGATCACAGTCCCTATTCTTTATATCATCAGAAATAAAAATATCTTATTTCTTAAGCCAAAATGATAGGCACGCCTAATAAAGTTGTCAATCCGATCTAACTATTCCCCTTGAAAGCTTGAGCCCCATTCCTCTTCTATCTTCCACTTTGGTCTGCTGTTTTGCTGGCTGGTTACATTCTCATTTAACCAACCATTAATGTTGGAAGCACCCAGTGCCTGCTTGCTGTTAAAAAATGTAATTGCTGGCGTCCAGATGAGACTGCAATCCTAATCTCCAAGGCCAAGTTGTTCAAAGCTGGCTTAAGATAACCAAGGGTTAGTGCAAAATTTGAATTCAGATATGAAAGCTTAAGAAGTAAATGTTGATGATTGGATGCTCTTAACAATAGCAGTTAAAATTATCTGAGAAACTGATTTTGAACAAAAGAAACCTGGGTTAAATTTAATCCTGAGTTAAGCACTAATCGGCCTTCAAACAGCTGGGCCCAGGTTGCTACTGTGCATGCACAGCACATACAGTTTGGACTTCCACTAAGAATGAATGGAATACATCAGCGGAACGCTTTCTGATCACAGGTACCCCAAGCTCATGAGTGAGAAATGTTGTTGCATAGCAGAAATATTATAAGGGTTTGTACGGGGATTTAAGCGATCGTTATATATGGGGTCAAAAATAGTAATAAAAATACATCAGAATTTCTTACCTTGTGTTCTTGTCTAAATTTATGGTGTTTTCTCAGCATTTTTGGCCTTTTCATGGAGATTCCAGCGAGTTTGTAGTTCTGCTGTAATGGACTGATTTTACGTAGTCATTTATTTTAATCTCTTTTTTTTTTTCTCTTAGAATGCGAGGCATAATGTCACAAGCTATGTTGATGTGTTCAGCTAATGAGGACAGGTCGAAATTTGAAGTTCTTGATCCTCCAGAAGGTTGTGCACCTGGAGACAGGGTTACATTTGAAGGATTTCCAGGAGAACCTGACAAACAACTAAACCCCAAGAAAAAGGTGAATACAGTCTACTTTCTCTTAACGGACACCTCTATATGATGAACACCTCTGTAAAACGGACACCTAGAGTTGGTCCCTGCCTTCCTTTTCCCCCCTTATTTGACTCTCTATAAGATGGAGGGAGCACGCGCATCGCGTCAACCTCGTACCAGGCCCATTTTTTAAGGGAAAAGCCCTGGGGACGAGGTTGGCATCACGTTCGCGCGCATCCATCGCTATGCAAGGTGAAATTTAAGCCCTTTTCGAGCACGTCTGGAAAATTTACTTTCCTTTTGCATTGCTTTAGTACTTTGCTTATCCGTGGTTATCTTGTTCCCTGGTATTAAAAACACGTTAAAAATCGGAAATCAGGTCTCCCTTGATGCGTACCGCTTGCTTGGTGATGATGTTAACTGTCACAATTGACCAATCAGAGGGTATATCAGGAGCTGATGTACCGGAACAGGCCGTTAAAAAAATGCGTACAGGCTCCGCCGCCCTGTCTCTCCCCAGCTCCCGCGCGTTTTTCGCATTCTTTTTACTCAACGACTTTTCACCACTATCTCGGAGCCTGGAACAGGCTAGACTATTCATTGTCCCCTATTTTCACGTAAGAGCGTTGAGAACGAGCGCTACAGGCGGCCATCTTGACCGAGGCTAGCTCAAAGATGACCACTAAAGGGGCGGGGAACGATTTGGGAGGGGCGAGGAAAATATCCCCCATCACCATAAACCCTGACCCCCGCCCCCCTCGGTACATTTGAAACCAATTACAAAATGGCTGCCACTGACGGTGAGTGCACGATCTCGACAATCTTACGGAAAAAAAGGGGACTGTGAACAGTCTAACTGCCTGCCAGTTATCCTTAACAGCATCGTCCTGCAGTTTAACGGAAGTGCAAATGGGTTTCGTTACTAAATGTATCTGATTTACAGCTTTAGAGGACTTTTCAGAGACGTGGCAATGTATTATGAACATTTTTTATTCTTGTAGGTCTGGGAGCAAGTGAAACCTCACCTACGAACAAGCGCTGCTGGAGTCGCTTGCTACAAGAATGTGCCGTTTACTGTAACCGGAAAAGGAGTGTGTACATCACGTTCCTTAAAAGATGCTACAGTTTGTTGAATTGAATCAAGTGAATTTAAAAATGATAGGAGTAACTGAAATAAGTTGCTTCAGCCTATAAATTTGGGAATAAAATTCCAGTTGCCAAGGAGGTGTTATCGCTATTTCACTCCATCATGTGCTAAGTTTTTGCTTGGTTTTGAGGTGATTTAAACCGTGAATTATTGTAAGCCCAATCGTGGTTAGAATGAAGTCTGGCAAAGCGTTAACGAGCGCTCGAACAACTAGGACAGTAGGCGTAGGCTTTTCAATGAAAGTTTCAGTAGATCACGAACTAACAATTGACTCCAATAAAAACATAATTAGAACAAAAAATAATACTATCGCAAGCAAGCAAATTTATATATCCATCTGTTTATGCAACTTTATGAAGTGGGTGTTTTACTACTTCATGTCGCTCATTTCCGTTTTGAAAATGCCTAGGGGATATCATATGAAGTCGGTCTAGACTTCAAAACTATAAACTTTTTTATTGATATCCGTAAGGCTACTAAAATTTTCTATCCAACAAGCTTTGCCACAAATTCACTCAGAACAAGCCGGTTTTTTTTTAAGCATAGCCAAAGAAATTGAACCGTGGAGCGTTTGGCATTGCTTTTAAAATTAACAAACGCATCAACCAATCTCGGGACACATGTTCATGCAATTACTTCCTTCTGTTCCTTTTCTTGTAATTTGAACTTGGCATTCCAACGAAACTTAGACGAAATAAGAAAAAGTGTCCCTCGGTTTCCTCTTCCCGCCATTCGTGGCACTGAGCCATCATTCACATGGCAACGGACGAATTATCTGACCGGCTGATAAAAATTTGGCCGGACACTTCGTTCACCCTGAACCGTTCAATATTTTCGCTCTGTTCACACCAAACTGACGAACGAGGTTGAATTTCAACTTTTTTCAGTCTGTGGTTTTACTGTCTGCCCATGCGCAGAGCGTTACTTTAGCAGATCCAAAATGGCGCAATCTCGACCCCAGTGCTTCCACCCGCTCACCCGCGAGATACGCCGCACGTTCACCCGCTGTCGTGCGAACTTGGATGGACCAATCAGAAACACTTTTGTCGTCTTTTGCTGAAACCCCTCCAGGGACAATCTTGCTCCAGGGTTTCCCAGAGCTCTTCATCCCTGGCCGTCATGCGCAGAAGAGCTCTGGGGTCGAGATTGCAAAATGACGCATACATGCAACTACGCCTTTGCCACACAAAGATTTAGACGTTAACGGTGTTCACTCCGCGCCGGTCAAATGTTCGACCGTACCGGCTTTGATCTCGAGTTTGGCGTTAGGTTTTTGAATGACTAAGTAAAAAGTTTTCACACGCTTAGCGCGGTTCCGCGTTTACTGAAAACTTAACACGAATTTTAAACCGGTTGAAGCTAGAGTAGTTCGATGACGTGTTAACCTGAGATGGCCCTGGGGAACACATCGTTAACCTCGTGCAATGTGACTCAACATCACTGCAACAAAGGAGAAACAGTAGTCAACAGTTCTGTTTCAGTAGCGTATAACTCTCACTCGCGCTTTTTTAACCACTTTTCAGCCATAAAGGGCTCTTCCTAGCAAGACCAGAAAAAAAAAAGTTAACATGTTTCGATGGCTACATTCTAGGGTACCAAAAACTCTTGTCTTTTAGGCGCCAGCCCTCCTACGCTACTATAGATCGCGTGCTTGTAGTATTAATGTTTTCCCTACACATCTTGAAGCGTCAATAAAAGCAGCTTGAAGTAGTCATCTAGTAGAGATATATGATTGAGAACGTTCGGCAGCCCAAAGTTGTGAGAAGCGTGTTCAAAAGTTTGGAATCCATCTTCCTTCTTAGTCTCTTCTATGACTTTGAGAAGCTCCTTTAAGGAGTTTCTGCAAAAAAAGAAACAATTAAAACCAAACAAAACAGATAACAAAACACCAAATGAACTTAAATCTGCTAACTATAGTGCTTAAATTTGTTGACTTCTGAATATTGATCTGTGCTTAACTTATGACTCCATATTGTGTACAGTTTAAATGTGCTGGAGAATCCTTTTCAGCCATTCTACAATCATCGTAATATCCGACAATTCCTTTACTTATAAGGCTTCGCTCTTGCTGAATCAGCCATCACCGAATCGATGGTATTTTGCTCCCATCTCGACAAATATGGTAAGCGCCAGTTGGTTATGAAAAATTGGCCGGGGGACTGGAGCCAATCAGAAATGGCGAAATATTTTGAATGAATGCATGCTCTATCTCATCACCTGATTAGACAGGTCAAGTAAATAATCTCAGACCTTACCTTGTTATTTCAACATCTACAATTCGTCTTCTTAGCTTAAGCCTGCAGTCTTCGCAGTTCACCACCCTGCAGCCGTCATCCTTATAAGCCTCCACTGTCTTGCGCGCGAGCGTGGCAAGTGGTAGATACTCCCTATTCATTTTGAGAATGCCGTCTGCCAGCACCTGGGCCTCGCCTTCACACAAGCGTGAAAGGATCGTGGGATGTGAGCGGTTTGCGGTCACGATGTTATGGCGATCCAGTAAGAATCGCCCAGATGACTTAGCTTGGCGGAGGTAGGAAATCATTTCGACCCTTGTCAGGGTCTCCGGTGGGTTCATTCTGCGTTTTAGTTCTCCCAGACTGATGTTGTACTTGGTTTCTTTAAATCCCGGAAGAGAAAGAAGGCCGTTCACTTGACACACAGTGTCTTCGTCGTCGAGAATCGGCTGCCCATCGACAAAGGTCTCTTGATCCGAATCACTGAAGCCCAAATAGTCTGGTCTCACTTCAAAGCCTTTTATTTGTCCTTTACGGGGATTTGCTTCCGGAGAACACAAAACGTTTTCCATCGGGTTTTGTTCGTCCTCAGATGCTCGTTTGACATCTTGGCGGTTGAAATCATTAGACTGACGCTTCTCCTGGCCTTCGAGTAAAAGCTCTTTTCGAGCGCTTGCGGGAAGTTGCCCGTCTCGGTTGTGTCTTACGTTATTTACGATTCTGTTAAGCCTCAGAATCTTCGCCACATCTTGAGGACAATGGCGGAAAGTTTCAGGAAGAATTCTTGTATCGTTTTCGTGGGTCGTACTGCTAATCTCACCCAAATCCTTATCACCGAGTGCTGTGCAAACGTCGTCGTCATTTAGTGGACTTGGAACATCATTTCGTGATTCCACTTTTTTACAATACGCCACCCGACCTGTTTCTTCATGAACCTCAAAATTGCTATTATAATTATCGTCTCCATCAACGCGTTGCACGTCTCCTCTGATAAGCCGGGATGGAGAGCTTTGTGGTCTTTGTTTTCGAAATCAGCTCTTTCACTGCCTTTCCAAAGTGCTTTCTCGCCGTGAAATAACAATGGATCGCACTTAGCTTTGGACGATTCCGATGAGGTGTGGTTCAGATTTGAGAAGTCTGAATACTCAGCAGTATCACTGGACGTTGAAGGAGATGCGATCGGGACCTCTGTGAAGCTGTTCAACAGAGCCCTAGGCGCCTCTGAAAATCTCCTCCTATCGCTTACAACTTTGCCTTCTTGACATCTCTTATCACGAATCTCGTTGTACTGCATGAATATGGTTTGCTCTGCTTTGTGTCGTTTGCTTTGCTGAGTATAAGGCCTTTTTCTGTCTCGATACCACTGATACGTCTTCCACACTGGCTCCTCGTCTTTTCTATTAAAATGAGTGATGTTGACTTTTTCGTTTAACTGCAGAGTAGAATCAGGTTTTTGTGTGTGACCATTCTGGCCTGACCTACGCGACAATGGCGAGCGTTCCCGTGGAGAATTTGAACCACAATCTTCGTTCATCGTGGTAGTTGTGGCCTTGCGTTTATTTTCACCTGCGTTTGTTAAATTTGGACGTAGCCTTTTAGCATTTTCGTACTGCAAAATTTCTCGCCTCTCACGATTGTCAACTTCTTCCATCAATTTCCCCTCAGTAATTCTTTGTCTTCCGGGGATACCTTCTGCAAAATATGAATTCGCTGTCGGCGGTGACTGGAAGCGGCTAAAGGAACTTTTTTCTGGACGTGGTAAGTAACCGACTCGATTTTGCGAGGCCCTTAGAGGACTTTTGCCTGCCTCGAAACGCAGACGTCTCAGTTCTTCTTCAGTTGGCCACGAGAACGAGTGAGATTCAGTTTCACGCGAAGAACCGGGAAATTTTCGGATCTTCTCGGGACGGGTCGGGCCGTTGAGATGTGACGTGTGTTTAGGTGGAGATTCGCGGTCTGAATGGTTCCCATCTTTCACATTTTCTAGCGATATTTTTTCACTAAACTCATCGACGGAATCGCTTCGACTTTGAAGTTTCTTCCAAGTAGAGGAAAATGGCGCCACATTGTGGGGACTGTTGCACGTTTCGTCAACTGGCTCTTGCTTGACTATAATGCAAGGAGTTTCCTCGTGACGCATAAATTCCTCGTTTCCTGCAAGGAGAAACGATGTATCAAGCACGGATGCAACCCAATATTTCAGGAAAAGTTTTATTATTTGGCGTAAGAATATCTTAGTGAAATTATCTTCTGCTTTGAAAGACTGTGCTAAACATGCTCTGTATCTCACGTCAATGTTAACGAGGGGGTTTCAAACGGTCCCAGTATCAACCTTGAAATGTTTGACCGGATTGGCTGGAAAGAAGAAAACCTCATCGTCGTCGTGTGTCAGTGAGGGAGCTTAAGCAACGAAGACGACGACAACCGACAACATCTAAAAAACAATTGGTTTTATGAGCAAAACAACAGCTTTGTACGAGTATCGCGCTTTGTAGTCCATTTCTTTGGAGACCACTGCACGACTACGACTTGAAACCTCCTATAATCTGATAATGCGACGTTTTATGGAGGACGAGGACCGCATACAACGACGAATTTTCCTTTCTCTTTTTGAGCCTGGATAAAGTCCTTTAAGAATTCAACTCCAGGAAAAATTGCATGTTGACAAAGTGAGCGCGGGTCCAAAAAGCAGAAATAGACGCGAAAAAAGGTTTGAAAGGACGCAAATTAATTTTTTTAGCAACGTTTTCACTGCCGTCGCTCCCTAGTCAAAAGTTGCCAAACGTCAGCAACACTGAAAACGTCTAGCTCCCTCGCTTAACGTTGGCACTACCTGCTATCAGCCGACCGGTCAATCAGGTTGGGCTGCCTGTGATTCACTAAAAGAACCTCGACCTCGTGCTTTCTAGACTTGTCCAAATTAACTGCCAAAGCTTAACTAAATGTTCACTAAGATCCTAGACATTGATATACAAACTTGTATTAAAACTCCTGGGTTATGCTATTTTTAGTTTTTCTTCTAGCGACAATAACTCGTGTTACAACCCACTGAACAAAAAAGCTGTAGCAGAATTAATCAGGCTCAACGCTGCCAATCTATTACAGCGTGACGGTTTAAAATCAATGAAGGAGAAAAAACGCCTCAGGCACTAAGGTGCTTTATGGTGCTGAATATTACATAAACATGATGATGGTGGAATATTTAAAATGGTATGAAGTATTTATGATATATCTTCTATTACAGACGCCGTTTTCAAGTCTTCATTTTACTACGATAATCTTTGTTGAAGAACATAACGCACACACGTGCCCGTAACAGTTTACCTATAGAACTTACCAGAAACTTCATTTAAGTTACTTTTTATAGTATGAGAAAGTTTTAATAGTTTCCACGTGAATTTTAAATTTCTAGTGCAGCGGACCATCGAGAATCAACGAAGCTTCTTTACCTTGTTTTGCTTGCTGTATGATTTGCTTGTAGTAGCTTTTACTGCCAGCGTTATCACTTCTCTCCGACACCGGGCTTAAGGCGGCGCCCCTCTCAGTCTTTATTCTAACTAAGACTTTGTCTTGTGAAGTCATCGCTGACACTCCTTTGCTGCCAACCCACCGTGTAGCAGAGGCATCTATGAGAAAAAATTGCTTAACAACTTCAATCCTTGTATTGGTGCTGTTGGGATAGGGCGATTCCACAGTAAGTAGCTCTGCCTTGCCTAGTTTTGAAATTTTTGCAACCCGCCGGCAGTCAAGATTATTCGCCCAGGCTTATTTTGCAAAATTAAAGATTTTAATGGCCGACAGTCAGCTTTATTGTAATTGAATTCAACCCCCAGGAGACAAAAGTTATATATGCACATTAAAATCTGTGTTTTAAAATAGCCCCAGGGCTTTGTATGTTATATTGATTATACTGCTTTACAAGGAGAACGTGCCGCACACGAAAATAAGCTGATGCGTAGAAAGGAAATACGGTCGTTCCATTCAAGATACTTCGGAAACAGAAATCACTCCTAGTACTCCAACAAACAAATTATATATTTAAAGGAGATCACATTTATTATGAGGGGATTATTTCTGCTCTGGAACTTTACCGACCCCTGCGAAAGCGGTATATTCGTGGCCTTGGCCTATGAATACGGGCAATATTGCTCGATTAAAACTGTGGAATAACAATACAAAAAGAGGCCTGATCCACAGCCATTACTACAGACAGGGACTGTATATTATATAGAGATAATCATTTTTTTACTGTTAGGAAAATCTTGTATTATCCTTTTTTTGTAGCCATTCACTTTGTAGATAGATGGTCAACCTTTCAAAAAAGCCTCTATTTAAAGGTAAATTGTCAAGCATAGCAGGAACCTGATTTCATGATCATTAACAAGGGGTTTGCCTCTAAGTGGCATTCAACTAAGTCATTTAAACACTGCCTTAGCTACAAGTAGTTTTTCGCTTTAGTTCTTCACGCCGCCAAAAGCCTGAATTGCAATTTGTACAGAGACTACCTCGCATACTGATTTCGCTGATCGCAAACAGGAAATCGAACAAGGCGTTCATCGATTTCCAACACTAACGGGACTACGAAAAACCAGCGGAAGACACCTCAGACCCGCTTTGTATTTTGCTTTCTTTTTTTTTTTTTCGTTTCAACTTGATCGGGCATACAGTTGTTACGTTATCAAACCTGTGTAGAATGGGGTTTATCATTGGGCTTTCGTACAATGTATTAATAGCAAGTGCTTGAGGCTGTTTTGCTGATCACATCGTAAACAAGTGTTTCATATCACGCTTTCACTGATGTCAGCCACAAAGATCAACAACGCCCGTTCAAAATCTGCATAACAAAAAACTAGTTCTTGCGTAGTTTCTTAAACTCTTCTTGACTATCAGTAATGATCGTAACCCTACAACTTATTTGCCAGATTTGTGTCAGACTCTACCTCCCGGTCCGGCTTAAAACAAAAGCCGCGCTGGAAGATATAAAAAATTTCTTAACGAACACGTCTGACACAAATATTGATCAAACACAGCTAGCCCTCAGGGCATGCTAGGCTTTTATGACTGATTATATTGGAAGTATACGTGAGAAACTCAATGGGATCCAAGGCCTCGTGGCGCCAGAAGTACTGTTACTTATAAAGCCTCTATTTTTAAACTTCAAATTAACCACGTTTTCTGCGAACACTTCTCGCGCTTTACATGAGTTTTTAATGGCTTTTTTGGAAAAGTTGGGCGACCAGGAGACCATAATAGGTGGCTTGCGGTAATTCAAGACCGGGTACAAAAAAGTTTCCGGAACTTTCCTTAAGAAAAACACTGTACAAAGGTCAACGCGTAGACTGTTGAGAACCGAAAGCTTGGGCAATTATTTTTCTCTTCGGTTATTTGTACAGTAAATGACTGCAACTGACTTCGTTTGTAATATTCCAGGCACTGGATTCCAGTCTTTGTCAGTGGAACTTGGATTCTGGATTCCAATCGATGGTGAGATTCCGGATTCCTTGAGCTGTATTGCAGATTTCAACGCGCCGGATTCCGGATTCCAAAAGAAAAAATTTCCCGAATTTAGGAATCCGGATTTCCTTATATGGGGCGAACATAATGTATGATGAAACATTTTGTTTTTACTCTCTCGTCAGTTGGCTTGGAAGAAACTGTGATCACAGTTAGAAACTGCGCGCGAAAGTTTTCAAGAACGTTAACGTTCCTCGCACCGTTTCTCTGAACCCCTGCACCTGGTTCTCCGCGTATATGTGTATGATTCCAAATAGAGATGCTGTTAAGTCCCCTAAATTTCATTAACAAGTAAATTTTTTCAAGCTGAATCTGCCAAAAAACGAAAATCTAAAACGATATGATATTAGGCAACTATTAAAGGTTTATCTTATCAAAAATGAGCTTATCTTGGGAACGAAAAAAGATAAACAAACAAACCAAAGTTATAAAGCTCTTTCAGATAGTTAAAGCTTGTCTTTTTTCACAAACCCTATTTTTGGTGACGTCATCCGTCGTGACGTCATAAGTTGACGTATCACTTGGCCAAATCAAATGATCTGGTAAGTTTGGTGAGGAAATATAATAAAATACGTAAAACTAGCCTAAATTAATGAGCACTTTAAAAGTTGTTTGGTCACATTGTGTTGTATTTTGTGATAAAACAGTAAATCGCCCCCAATTATGAGCCTGGGTGCTGACGTCATTTACACATGGAAGAAAATTGGTTAGATCTGCTCACAGGTTACCCAATTTTGCCACCGGCCTCTCGACTTGTTTTATAATTATCGATTAAATTAAGTGACGCACTATCATGTGAAGTTAAATAACTGAAAGACAATATTAATCTAAGAAACAAGAATAATCGACCATTTAGTGACTGAACCGTGAATTGAAATTCTCCAAACTGATCTCCATACTTTTCATTAGAAAATCAGTTTAGAGAATCTGATAAAAGATTTTATCAACTATATTCCCTCTGGTGATCATTTTAAGAATTCTCATAATCTCTTCTCCTGATGTTCTATGAGTATTGTTAAGAGAAAATTGATGTTGCTCTCGCGCGGATTTAAATGGGTAATAGATTTTGATCTGTTGAAGAAATTTATGACAGCTCACTATGAGGTTAATCGTCAGTAATTCTGACATCCATTTTGCTATTTTTTTGCAGGCCCGATGGAATTTGGCTCATATTCTAACCAGCTCTATAGAGATCAGACTATCAAACGGCCACTTCAAAAAAAATTGACCAGATAAGTCTTAAAAGTAGACGCCATATCATGTTAAATAAGGGCTTACTGTCCCCTCAAAAAAACCTGCATCTCATCAATCCTCTCAGAGGGATTTATGGACCTTCAAACCCTTTTATTTTTGGACTGCGTGACTCGTTATCTGTTGTAACGTAATAATAAAACTAATTTTGAGTGTTTAAAGTCAGTCCTCGTCTCTCCTCTATCCCTCCTTGTGGCCGTCCGTTTAATCAATACAAGGCTTTTACATCTATTTTCTCATACCGGCGCAAAGACACGTGGCATGGAAGGTCTTTTCCCTGCTGAACCCTGCACTGGCAAAAATATTTTGAATGAATTATAATTATATCAGGTACACACTCCATTCTCGGATCGCCGCTACGCATTGACAATTGACATGAATAAAAAAAGGGCCGAGAAATTGCAGTTTTTGTCGAAAATATAAAGTGACACACGACGCGGGCTATCCTTAGTAAGGCTTTGCTGCTGCTGTACAGTCGTCGGTCACAGAAATGGCGCCTTCAAGACATTGAATATACCCAGGCTTTTCTTTCAAAGCCGACGCTAGTTTTGTTGTAGATGAGGTTTAACCATATAAAAATGCTACAAGTTATTTCCTACGCAGTCTCTTACCTTCAATGAAGACAACCATACATCCAAGGAGCTTCTTGTGCGTTCAATTGAATTTCAAACAAATTTAAATGACAAAGAAAGCTATGAAATAAAAAAGGTGCTTTGCCACCGAAATATAGTAAACACAGAGAGCTACAGAGTAGCATAGCCAGTCGGCTATTCGATTTATCTCTTTTTTTTATGGAGTCCGGAAGCTTACCCTCAGGGCATGCTAGCCAGAGGGCGAATACCATGCGTAAGAAAAATTGCCTTTCGCCGCAGCTTTCAGCTGCTAATCTTTTTGCCTACGGGTAAATTAGTCTCCTTTGTTGATGCGGCGCCTGAGGAATTTTTGAAATATCAGCCCCAAAGTCCGTTTCCTTTATCAATTTTGAAAAAGGCCTCGCTCGGTTAGATTAAACCATCTAATCACTGTCTGGCTAGCCAATGCATAAATACATCCTGAATGAACTAGATTAATTCTTTAAAGTAGCGCTGACTTTGTTTAAATTTTGCCGAAATTCCATATTTTGTCTATTGTGAGCTGTCAGGCAATATTGTGTCTTTTCAAGAGCCATAATGGGTTATGGCTCTTGGTCTTTTCAAATAATATTAAAATTAAAATTAAAATTAAAATTTATTTTCTTACAGCCACAATTCTCTCATTAAGCAGTGGAGAGAGATACGAAAAGAAGTATAAAAGTACTGGTTGAGCGCCGCAAATAAATAAAATATATCAATAATTAATAATTAGTAAATTGCTGATACTCTGACCGCGGGAAACGGGGCTTAGAGTGGATGAGGGGCTCTCTCCTCAGTCCTAAGAGGCCTCTTTGTGTTGTGGGAAGGCTGGGAAGAGGGAAACAACAAAAAGAGCGCGGCGGACGATAGGAAGGGACGATCGTACCCCACGAAGGAGAGTAGGTGAGGGGCATGCGCAATTCCGAATGCGAAGAAGGCTGAAATGTACTAAGAAGGCCGGTTCCGGAGCATGCTCCCCGGGAAACTTTTGAATTTATTGCAATTGTCTTCTTCTTCTGAAATGGATAGGAATACATCTAAAACTGTTATCCTTTAGTAATTATAGCCGAGGGATCATAATCTCTTGTTATAGCATTGCACTTTTAGATTGTTGCTATCGACGACGAGCTTCACGTGTAAGTAAAAAAGCTAGAGCGTTCCTGGCATTGACAAAGATGAATTAAACGGTTAAATCCTCTGGTCTGGTGGCTCAAAACTTAGGGAGCTCTCGACCTGACGGCAGCGACTTCGAGTCATTTCCAACTCTTTCAGTCTCAGAGTCTCGGAAAAGAGAGAACAACACCTGAGTTCAGAAAGATACGAGAACTGAAAGATTTGATCATTTCACGTGGTAGTTTTACAAGGACGAAAAAGAAATTTACAGAAAAGGAAGATGCACGTTTAGATTTGTCACTCAGCTGTGTTGCTCACTATATATATCGGCTGCTTTTTAAGCTTTTTGACGATCTCGTTGCCGAAGTCGTCGTAGTTCCATAATCGGTTGTGTGAGACTGGGTCGGTGTTATGCTGCATTGAACAATGGGACTGTTTTGGGGACCTGACGAAAGGAGAAAAGTAAAGACGAATAAAGCATTAACTGATAACTTCTTTACAGCAATTTTGATACCAGATTGTTTTTCTTTAATAAAGGGGTTTAAGACGGAATCCATCAGAAAATTGAGTAATCTTAATTTTCAGTGAACAAAAACCTTGTATCAGAATAATTTAAACAATATTGTATTCTTTTGTACATTTTTCAAGGGCTATAGATATAATTAGTTATCTGTAATAACACCAATGACTATTTCTCATGGGATCCCGAAGAAATAAATGTCAAATTTCACAAGAATTGTGAAAACATGGGTAAAATTCTGAAATTTTCATGTGTAAGGTGTCATTTTGTGAAACTTGACATTTATTTTCTCGGGCTCTGATGAGAATTTTTCTTGGGTGTTACTACAGACGACTAATTATATCTATAGCCCTTGAAAAATGTAAAAAAGAATGCGATATTATTTAAATTATTCTGGTACAAGGTTTTTGTCCAATTTTAATTAAAAGTTACTTAATTTCCTGATGGATTCCGTCTTAATAATTCCAATTTCCTGCGCAAGTATCTGCCACGGGCCTTTTACGTAGAAGTCCTCCGGGGCTCCAACTGCCCTTCCCTGTGACTCCGTCCCAATGGGGTCCGTATTAGGAAGTTGGGCTTGGTGGAAAAATCTTGTAACTCCACTGGTCTTCTAAGAAGCAAGCAAATTTTATAACACTAATCATCTATCAAGATTCCAGCTCAGTGTTTCAAGGGTTATTTTTCGCTTTCCGACAAATCCTCACACCATAGTGATACCTGAATGATCTAATAGACCCCCACTCTCAAATAAACGCCACTTGTCTAATGAACGCCCCCTCGACAATGTTAGGTTGTTAATCAGACGCCCCTCTCTAATAAACGCCCCCTGTCTTATAGACACCCCTATGACAATTACTCCAAAATAGCACTAAAGGAATTAGCAGAAAGGAGCATGAAATCATTTCATTAGTTCAGCTTCTGGCTTGATTAAGAAGGGTTCACTTAAGTTCCCTACTAGTTTCTCTAATAAGCAATCTTTTAATTACGCAGTTTGTTTATAAAACTATGTTCACTACTCTATTAATACCTTTGACTTGGAAAGATCTTGCTTATGGACATTAGTGATGACCTGTCGTCGTCACAGGTCGAAGTGACTGTGCCTACCACATCCCCCTTCTTTTTCACTTTTTTTTTTCAGGGGTAAAATGAATTATGTGACATCTAGGCGTTGCCTTGCGTGGGTCTAGGGTACTTTTTGAACTTGACCTTTTGAGGATCCGCAATTGTTTTTTAATTATTCTTGTTACTCTTGTCTTGAGTCATATGTCGTCTTATTAATTCTTTCACGATTGAAGTATAAAGTTTCTTGTTCAATGTCAAGTTCAAAGTAATAATAACAACAACTTTAATAATAGACAAACGATGGCAACACAATGACCCTTGGACTTTCAAAAAAGTCCTTTATCCGATTTAATATAGCGCAGGACGAAGGATGACCTCTCGCGAGTTCGTAGTTTCCTTGGCCTCTTCGAGGCCTAAAAAGCCCGTTCCGCTCGCTAAGAAACTCGTGAGGTCGACTTGTAGCAAGTCTAATTGACCCTGAGCGAGTATTCTAACATCGATTTTGAGATCTGAAAAAGGGATGCGGATCTGTAGACGTCTTTGTTGCTCTTGTTACAGTTATGAGAATAAACGCCTCTCTCTCTTAAATGTGTCCTGTCTATTAAACTTCCCCTCTTGCACCCCTAAAATTAAATACCTAAACACCCTGGGCGTCTGGTCACCCCATGAACAAGGACGCGTTAACAGAGATATACTAGGTGCCCCATACACCACGTATCTACACAGATAGAGCACGCGCATTTGCAGCATCTGCCATCTTGGTTATTTTTCTTGTAGTTTCGCTTTAAAAGATGATCAACAGCCTTTTCGTCATAAATAATGTTGGGTAGGTTTCGTTTGAAGCTTGAAATTGAATGGTCCATTAACCTCTCCAAGATCTAGCCCATCGCTGCATTAATTTTAAGTAACTTTTTATTAAATTGTAACCTTACGTTTTTGTCATCTCAAAGGGACATTTTCGTTGAAAAACATTGGAAAAGTGTGATTGGTCGGTCTGTCTGCGATCATTTCTTTGAAGCTTTGTCCAAGGTGAGGTATACCTTTTGTTTTACATATTATTTTCTGTCCAATTTATAGCCATGCACTTTATAATATTTTATTTTTACGTGTGTCGTTGTAAAATTAAACTGAAGCTTACTTGCATGTCAGTGGACTCAGGTCCTGCAGGTTTTAGCCTGTACTATTAATTTCTTGTATTTTTTTCTGTTATTATATTCATTTTTTATGATCCTGTAGTGATTTTATCACAAATAGTTACGGTGAATCACAAGTCTCTGTCCATAAGCAATGAGTCCAAAATGGGCCTTTATGTAACCAGACAGTTAATCTTGAGACAGACTCCAAATCGCTTTAAATTTATACAGTTTACTGAAATTAAAATATAGTCCGATATATTCAAAACACAAAAAAGACTAAATAAATTTGCAGCCACAGAAATCACGCAAACAGGATATTCTGCCAAAAATCTTCAAATCAATTGATCATTCTTTGCATCTTACGGGACACATGCCATGATATATTTTGCATCTGTGGGGATTTTTATGCATCAGGGACGCAGGATGCAGAGGTAACAAAATCACTGGTTTGTTAAAATTTTCTGAATTTCTTCTTCAATGATTAAAAAAAGAAAAAACTTCAGGAGCATCAATGAGGCCCTCGCAGAGGGGGGATGTCCCTATTCTGAATTTCAAAACTGGTCGTTTGCCATATCAAGGAGGTCACCATGGTCCTGTCAGTGTTGAATATTGTATTCACGATTATTCTTGTCGCTGTTGCAGTTTCAACCTACGGTTATGTTGCATGTTGCCATTGTGGCACTCTTTCAAGGCCACATTTGCTTGTCAGAATTTTAGCCTAAAAGGCACGGTTGTTCAAATGATGAATAGTTCTATCCACTGGATAAATCACTCTTCAGCGGATAAGTATTAGGGAGATTTATCCAGTTGATAGCATTATCCAACATTTGATCTACTGGAGCCAGGGTCTTATCAGCTGTATGCAAATTTAATCCTTTCTGCACTGCATGTTTTTGTAAGAGCTAATATAATTATTGTAGACATATTTTTTTTACCAGGCAAATTCACCAGAAGATGTGCCACCAGTAATTGCTGCTCCTCATCATTACCTCATAAGTATCTACAGGAATGAGCTGTTCTTTCTAGCAGTTGTACAGACAGAAGGTACAAGTTTAAAAATAGTTTTAACAGGGCTGTTTTTAAGATTTAACATTGAAGGTTGTGTGCAATTAGTGGGCAGGGAATTAAAGAACTAGGAAGTTCTTTTAGTTCTGTTTCCTTTTCTCCGCCTCCCTATGAAAGTAGCCAACGGTTATGCTCATGGTGTGTGTATGTGTTCTGCCCACAGGCAGGTCCTTCCTTTATATAGTTCCCGATCTAAGGTGCACCTCTTGGAGGCTGTATAAGGGCTGCATTCCTTCACTCTATCCAGCATTCTCACTCGAGACCTTCCAGGTGGTCTCTTTCCTATTAATCTCCCCTCAATAACTAAAGATAACCATGCGCAGGGTATGACCAATACTGTCAGGCCAAGACCAAGATATGTTTGAGTCCTTCCCCAAAGCCACATCTCACCGCTCTTCAGCCTTAGCTCATAGTTGCCAGAGGAAATGTTGTGCTTCCTTCTATTCCAAATGCATCCAAAGCTACATACATGGTACTAGGGGACTACCCAAAATGTGAAGATTAACTGGTTGCTTACATGAGGTGATATCTAGCCTGCAGAGCAGGCATTTTTTAACGGAAACTCAGATGTACATTGATCGCGGCTGCCATCTTGAAAACCTAAGGAAAAGAGTAAGGGAGGAGGGGCAAGAAAGCGGGGAGGGAACTTCTCCCTTAAAATCAGTTTTTGACTTGTCACAATTCTCTGGTAGTACATGTATATTAACCTCCCAAGATGGCGGGATAACATTATTATTGCTGAAAAAAAAATCATTGATTGTGCTGCAAAATACGCCTCCTTTGCAGGCTAGGTGGTATCTTACAAGAATCTAACCAAAGGGGGTCTTGTCCAAGAAGAGTTTCAGACACATCTACTTTTTGGTAGAGAATTTAAGATAAATAAAATGTAACTAACATGTGTTTCATGAAAGTTCTTCTCTAAGTGTGAGTAGCGACCATGTTGTTAGTAGTATGTATAGCCAACAAAGAGACTATGTTGGGTGTCAAGTGGTTGCTCACCAGAGGTTTAAAACAATGGAAAACTATAAAACTGTCAGAAGTGGTCAGAGTTGCTTAAGAGAAGTGGAAGTGGTTCTTATTACAAGGCTTTGACTGGGAAAATTTTTATGTTTTGGATACATGTAGGTGGTTGCTTTTTGGAGGTGATCACTTATGACAGGTGGTCGCTCATGTTGGTTCGACTGTGTGTACAGGCTGAGCCCTTTGCTGTAAATTTTGTTTTATAACATGATCTAAAGAAAAAAGTGTTTGAATTTGCTACCAGACAGTGAGGGGAATGACTTGGTTATTGTCATCTGACCAGTAATATTTTAAATTATGTGTTACTCTGGACTTTATTGGCGCTTTTTTCAAACCATCAAAGAAACTGGCATGAAGCTTAAAGGAGCATATAAGTTGACTAATGCTTAAAAAAATTGACGTTTATTGTAAAAAAATCTTCTAAAATAATACAATGGAAGGGAATTGTAGCCAAATTAAGGTGGCATCATTATTTTTTTTAGGGTCCTGTGAGCTCTGTGGATTAGTTCATACATGTATCTTACACATATGTAATTATTTCATACCCAGGGTGTGGTTTGAATCCCTTCCTAATGTCCTTTGTGTGTTTGTTTTTTTTCAGTGCCCCCTCTCTTTGTTATTGAGTTTTTGCATAGAGTTGTGGACACTTTTACAGAATACTTTAATAGTTGCACTGAGACGTCTATCAAAGATAATGTTGTCATTGTATTTGAGGTAAGGAAAAAGGGCAAAGAATCATGTCAGTATTTATTATGAGTGTTGATGCTATAGGTCAAATAATTATGTATTTGGTTCAATTAGTATTCCTACGCATGAAAGAAATAATAATAACAAAATATAAAAAAAATCACTGGTGGTCACACTTAGTTGATTTACCATAATAATAGTATAAATTTTTGTTAATATTATGTTGTATGTGTTGTACTGTAGTTGATACAAGTAGGTTACTTCAATGATTGTTGCATGTATTTATGTTTTTCTTTCCAATGAAAAAGAATACAATGCCAATGCATACATGATTAGGAAATCATTTTGAATGTGACAGCTTTAGCATACTGAAAGATGAAATATTGCAGAGTCATTTCTGGGCTAGTAAGGCAAATGACAGAAAATACCCTGTTGAATGCACTCCTTCATTGTTTATAGTTAACACTTTGTACCTTAAAGATACATTTCTGATCATTGGTTTGTTTTTGTAGTTACTTGAGGAGATGTTAGATAATGGGTTTCCTCTGGCAACAGAACCTAACATCCTGCGTGAACTTATAAATCCTCCAAGCCTTGTAAGACAAGTTGTTAACACAGTAACTGGTGGATCACAGTAAGCAGTTTTTAATCATTTGACTCACAATTTTTGTGTTACAGTTTCCATAGAAACTTTAACACTATGCAGTCATGTCGTGTCCGTATGTCTAGTGGTAAGAACAGCGAATTCTGAAGGCCAGATACAAACAATATAGTAATTATTACTGTATGATTCAGTTCACAAGCAAGGAGAGTCTATTATGTTGTAGTCATTGCTTCTAAATGTCATTTATCAGTTTATTATGTAAAAAACATAGGCTTTATTTTCTTCAACAAAACTGGTTACATTTCATGCTTATATGACACAGCAAGCCAATAAAATCACAAGTCCCCAACAGACAAAACAAAAACTGGAATAATGTGCTGAGTAGAGACCTATTTTTTTTTCTTTATTACAAACAGCTCGACTAGTTTTTGTGCTTAAAACTGTTAGGCCATCATGTTTGTTCTGCCATCTTGGATTACATGTATGTGGAGAGCACACTGCTATTGTGGGTAGACCAAAGAGGGACAATGTCTGGAGACAGAGGGTTAAAAACTCAACTATGCAATGATTTTCAGTGCCAAAAATAGTGCAAGAGGGACTGACTGTTCATGGTCTAGATTTTTGTTTAACATTTTTTCTCAGTAGATACATGTATTGTATCCAACGCTACATACTGACAGTTGCTAAATTTTTATCTTAGTGTCAGCTCTCATCTGCCTACTGGTCAACTTTCCAATGTACCGTGGAGAAGAACGGGTGTAAAATACACGCATAATGAGGTACCTTCATTTGCTGTTATGAAAATACTGTATTTACAGAGTGACTACTGTAACAGGGGTCACCTAGACAAAGTTGACCAATTGGATTACAGGAAAATAACAATACATTGCGAGAGAGTTGGTTATGGGCCAATCAGCAGCTCGTAAGAAAACAATAAGTTACTCGAAGTACAAAAGTAAATTTTGATAGCAAACGTTTTTCAAGAAAACAAAATGTTTCACCAGACATTGTTTTTCTATTCTAAACTTTACATATAACACCACGGAGACATATTTGTTTGACACAAGCTGTTATTTTGTCAATTTCTTTGCTACCATTGCCACATATACTGTTCCACTTAAGCAGTTGAAATTTGAACGCCTGAAAAAAATTCAGGCTTGAACAGGATTTGAACCCATGACCTTGTGATACTTATTTTAATAATTTATTGTGATTTTGACAATTTTTTATGTTCGCCTTAAATGCACAACATTTGTTATTTTACTGTGGCATTGAAATTAAGTAGCCTCTTACAAAAGTTCTATTCCTTGCAGGTTTATTTTGATGTCATTGAGGAAATTGATTGTATAATTGACAAACATGTATGTATGACATGCTATGATTTGTGTAGTTAACAGAGTCTCTCATTTATATTGCATACCACAAATAAATTTGAAGTCCTCATTAGCATCATTTTTTTGTCTGAGTGGGCATTCAGTTTACCACCTCCTTGTTTTTGCAGGGTTCAACAGTTTTTACAGAAATCCAAGGAGTGGTAAGTTGATAAGCTTTGATGAATGATAATAGCCAGCCATATTTACTTCTAACAGTAAGTACACTGTAAATTGAATTAAAAAAATAGAGCGATTGAAAGAAAAATAGTAAATGTTTCAGGGGCATGTTATGAGGTCTGAAACTGAGAATAGCGAGCTTAAGCAAAGGATATTTTGGAGCAATGCACATCAACTGGAAATGGGGCCTTTTCCCTTTCAATATGCATTGACAGTACCATAATAATTATTTGTATCACTTAATGCACATATGTCTTCACTGTTGTAGACACCGTTATTTGCCTTAAAATTTGGGCAAAACGATGCCCAAGAATGCAAGAAATCCATTTCTGTTTGAAGTGCCTCACTCAAAAATGTTGTTGCTTAAACTCCTCTATGATGTTCTCATGACGTAAAACAGTGTTAAAAAATGTGGTGAGTTTAAGGTGGCTCGATACAGTTTTTTAGAGTGCATACCTCCCACGTTTGAGGGTAAACTACGTCGCCATAAGCAAAGATTTGGAAAAATTAACACCACAGTTGTATTAGATAAAGATGAAACTTTGTTATGATCAGGGTTGCAATGACATCGTAGTTGTCATAGCAACAAAATGACGCCATTACCTATTTTACTTGCAGGAGTATTTCTCGGCACCGGGAACTGTTCTTCCAAAATGGTTTACTGGAGCTTTTTCCTACAAAAGCCGCCTCGATGTTCGTGAAGTTTAAGCGAAATCTGTTAGAGCGTTTTCGAGATATTTTGGGGAGAACTTTTATGGTTAGAAATAAGGTAAAAAAATGGACAATCTTAATGTTCGACTGTTATCTGTATTAAACGAAGCGCTTTTGACAAGCAATTTCACCTCATAGTAGTTTCAATCTTTTTAAAAACGTGTGTGAAAGATCATGGAGATACCTCCAGCCGATTGCTCGAAAGAAGGATTTGATTAGTATGTATTGGGGCGCTCTTATTAGCGGTAATGTAAACTTTTCGGTCTACTTTAACAAATTAGCGAATAATTTTTAAACCGGTCGATAAATTTTTTAGAAAATTTAAGAGTCTTGAGATAAACCGTCCTTTTATATGACCTCTTAGTTTCAAGATTATTGATATATTGTAAGGTAGTAAAATAAGGGCAACAATTCGCCAATATTTTGTCAGAAATTTTGTCTTTAAAAGTGAGAGTCTCTGATTATTCAGGGGTATTGTCTCAAGGTTTCATTTTCACGTGAACAGCAGTAACTAACAATGCATTTGACATATGCAAAAATGCTAGCTATTGTTGTTCACGAAAATATGAATTTTGGAGACAATACCCCTGAATAATGAGAGGCTATCACTTGTAAACACAAAACTCTTGACAAAATATTAGCGAATTCAAGCCGTTATTTTACTGCCTTACAATATATCAATAATCTTGAAACTAAGAGGTCATATAAAAGGACGGTTAGTCTCAAGATCCTTGAATTTTCTAAAAAATTTATCGACCGGTTTAAAAATTATTCGCCGATTTGTTAAAGTAGACTGAAATGTTTACATTACTGCTAAAAAGAGTGCCCCGATACATACTAATCAAATCCTTGTTTCTAGCAATCGGCTAGAGGTTTCTCCATGATCTTTCACACACGTTTTTAAAAAGATTGAAACTACTATGAGGTGAAATTGCATCTCAAAAGCACTTCGTTTAGTAGAGATAACAGTCGAACATCACGATTGTCCATTTTTTACCGTATTTCTAACCACAAAAACTTCTCCCCAAAATATCTCGAAAACGCTCTTACAGCTTTCGCTTAAACTTCACGAACATCGAGGCGGGTATTGTAGGAAAAAGCTCCAGTAAACGATTTTGGAAGAACAGTTCCCAGTGCCGAGAAAAACTGCTGCAAGTAAAATAGGTAATGGCGTCCTTTCGTTGCTATGACAACTCCGATGTCATTGCAACCCTGATCATAACAGATTTTCGTCTTTATCTAATACAACTGTGGTGTCAATTTTTCCAAATCTTTGCTTATGACGACATAGTTTACGCTCAAACTTGGGAGATATTGACCTTGAAAAACTATATCGAGCCACCTTAATGGGTCTCTTCCTTGTTCTGTCAGGTTTTTCTAGACTGACCCAATTACTTTCCTGAATAGAAATAAATAATAAAGTTACTGAACAATGGTTGTCCATGGGCAAAAGTACACCTCTCTAAAACCTTGTGTCTGACTGAAGTTCACTTACTGAGAAACAAAAAGCTTCATACTCCCAAATTAACAGGTTTTTCTTTATAACAGATTGATTCGTGCTGCAAGCTGTCAGGAATGCCAGATCTGTCATTATCTTTTGTGAACTCAAGGTTGCTTGAGGATCCTAGTTTTCATCCTTGTGTGAGACTAAAGAGATGGGAAGTAAGAACTAATAATAAATTAATAATTTATTAAATAATAATCAGTACACACCATCGCATGCATGTGCTCAAATGGCTTTTTTTCACTACTACATTTAGCAAAAAAACACTCGGAATTTCTTGTGTTTTAATTAGAAATAAGCCTAAAATGTAACAAATTTTGTTGTACAGACTGTAGTTATGATTAATTGGTAACAGAACTTCCTGTTGGCCAATTTGGTCTGTAATCATACTTGTGATTAAACAAATCGGACTCCCGCTACACGGTCGTCCTATTTTTTTAGTTACACGTATAGTATAGACTGAATTGGACTCCACTCAGTCCTGTTATCATTATTAATCATTATTAATATTATTATCATTATTATTATTATCAAATTTGAGAATTAATTATTAATCGTAGATTTTTTGTCCGTATGCAATTAAAAAACAAGTACTAGTGTTCACAGCATACTTGCTTATGTAATACAATCCACATCCCATGTATGCCTGACAGGTTCATGCATTGTTATGGAAGGAAAAAAAAAGGAAAAGCGGGTTAAAACTTAAAGGGTACACAATGCAGGAGTGAGAAGCTCACCTGTAAAAATGCCATGTTTTTATTATTTTTATTTTTACCCTCAGATTCTTGGCATTCAATTCATGATTGGTTTCATTGAATAAGTTAAAATTACATGCAATGGCTTTTACAGCCTTTAATTACCTCAATGTTTTTTTCAAATAATCAACATAATGCTATTTGAATCCCCTGATCGGTCTTTTCCTCTTCCCCGGCACATCCCCTGTGCTTTTGCACATTTGTTGTTTTTTTTTCTTCTATTCTCTGTCATACATGTACCTCCCATGCAACAAGGAGCATGAAATACCATTAATTTTTAGTAAAACAACAGATGATATCTAAATCTTTTTTTGATGGAAAAAACTATTTCTTTGCAGAGTGAGAAGGTCTTGTCATTTGTTCCCCCTGATGGAAATTATAGACTTTTATCCTATCACATAACCTCTGGGTAAGTCTTGTTATTTTGCTTTGTTAATTCAAGAAGAACTCATAAGTTAATCCACAGTTTCATACATCTTGTGAATCTTTTCGACCTCTAGGCTTTCAAGGCCAGGCTGAAAATACAGTTTTTGCAATCATTTCATTTACTGAGTTTTTCTAGTTTGCTTCAGCTTCACTAATAATATTATGTGGCATGTACAAAACGCATGTCACAGGTAACAAGTGCAGGTTAGAGTACAGGTCACCGTGCTATGGTAAATAAAATTAATGTTACAGGTCAAGATAAAATCAGTCATAAATTAGGTCTATGAGACAAAGGAAATGAGAATCAACCTAAGTTGAAAAACTTTAACATGAATTTAATTTTGACCTGTAGTTATAAACAATACTAAAGGTGTCCCCTAGTCCTGTTATCATCACCATCTAGACAAGAGTTTTCGCTTAACTGGAAACTGTCTAACTCAGTGTATTTATCAATAGAGCAGTGGCCTGGACTTGTAACCTGTGACCTATGTTTTGCACCTGCCAACTAATGTGTTGTGTTCATTTGTTGCACAGAACTGTTGCAATTCCTGTGTATGCAAAACCCCAAATATCTTACCATGAGGTAAGTCAAATTCTGTGTGTTGACAGGATAAAAAAAACTCTGACTGACTTTTCGACATCAATAATTCATAGCATGATCAGCAGTGTTTTGTTATTGCTTGATTTCAACAATCCAGAGAGTAAGAATCACGTTTACAGCAAATGGCAAATGTCAGCTGGCATCATGTGACCAAGCTAACCCTTAACTTAGCTTGTGAGCAAGGTCTCATGTTTGGATGAGCGAAGCAAGCCGTGTGAGAACGTGTGAGTGAGCAGCAGAGATGTAAGGGCCTCTCCTGCTCCCCCCCGCTTTCGTGTCTCCTCTTGTGTACCTCTTGTGCATCTACTTTTCATGATATCCCCCGAATGGAGAGCTTGCTCGCAGGCTACCCTTTACTAGTTTACTGTTCAACTTGAATCTGACGTACACCATAAACCATAAACGTGGTTCTAAATCTGTCTAAAATCTAAAATTCTGGAAACTACATTTATAAAAGAAAAGTTTGGGAGGAGATCTTTACAGGTATTAAACATGCATGCAACTTGTAAGTTGTTGCAACACTGTATCAGTTTGTCTGTTTTTTTCACTGTCATAGGGTGGCTCTGGAAGGTTTGAACTTACTGTTGGTCCTAAACAAACAATGGGAAAGACAGTGAGTATAATTTATGGTTTTAATGTTTGTTAATGCATTTTAATGCAGTTTAAAGGAGTTAAAACAAAGAGCATTGTAACTGCATTTTTTAGTGATTGTTTTGTTGGTGCATAGACTATAATTACTACATTGTTCATGTGATATTATAAATGTTTTGGCAGCGTGAGATATTTCTTCAAGGAGGATTTTTTAGTAGGTGCCCAACATCGATCTTCACTGACAGTAATTTATTTGGAGTGCAATATAAATTGCATAACGTTTCTCAAAAGTTCATACTTCAACTCTAGATCTTTAGATACCGTAAATCCTCTATTAAGCCCCCCCCCCTCCCTCTTATTATTCTTCACAAATAAATGATAGAATGTATTAACCAATCATGATTGTAAAACTTTTTTGTGGACTGATCTGGGATAGTTTATTTAACAACTGGAAGTTCTGATTTGATTCTGATCCCCAGCTGCATGACCTCCAACCTTCTTGTACTTGAGCTTTTCCACTTTGTATTCTAGTTCTTTATGGAGAACTAATACCATCATCTTTACTAAATTAAATAATCCCCCCTCCCCACCCACACACTCAAAAAAGCCCCCCTTCTCCATTAAGCCCTCTTCCAATGGGCTTGAAATAAACAAGCCCCCAAGGGGCTTAATAGAGGTTTTACGTACGCTTCTAAACAGCCTCTGGATGTGCCTCCTGTCGGTCAGAGCTGTAAATATGTTCTTGCATAAAAACTAAAAAAAGAATAAGGTCAATACCCAGCCATCTTGATTGAACAATGTTGTTCATAAGAGGATTAGTTACATGGTCCAAACAAAACCTTATGGGACAAATCAGGAGGCCCATCTTGCCAGCTCTGGTACTCAAGCCAATCAGAACTCAGTATCCACCACCCCCTCTTGCCTGATTATGGAGCTAGCCATATAATAAATCTAGTTATGATGCATTGCCATGCAATAGCAAGTGGATTGATTGGTTCATAATTTTTCAGGTGGAAGATGTAGTTGTGACAGTTCCTTTTCCCAAGCAAGTCTTGAATGTCAATCTTACTCCCTCAGGTGAAGTATCCATTTGCTATATTTATCATACAGTGATTTAGTTACAAATAGTTATGGTGAGTCTGGGACTCATCTTGTGAAAAATCATGAGTCCCAGTCCAGAACTAAGAGGCCCAAAAATCCAAACGTAAAAATGCTTTGGCCTTTATGTAACCAGACAGTTAATCTGGAGACAGATTACAAAACTCTGTATTACAGTATATACTGGAATTGAAATATAGTCCTTCTATTTAAAGCACAACAAAGGCTAAAAGAAATATGCTTTGTTAAACAACAGCCATAATAACTGCCACAGAAATTACATGAATGGGATATTTCTACAAATACACATGTTCAGATCGATGTATCGATCTTTCCATCCTGCAGGACGCATGCCATGAATTATTTTGCTTCTTTGGGGATTTTTATGCATCAGGGATGCAGGATGCAGAGGGAGCTTTCCATTCAACCCAAAATTCCAGAAATTTCGGTTGGTTGGAACAGACCATTTCGGTTAGGTCCTACCGGAATATTGGGGACCAGCTTTGAAGGTGGTCCACTTTGACTGGTCCAGTTATCTTGTTTGGTCGGACCGAAATGTCCATTTCCGTTTGACAAAATTGTTATCCCCAGTACAGCTCTTTTGTATCCTCCTTACAAGAACAATAACAAAATGCGCTGGGGTGTGGGTCGGGTCTGTGCAACTGAAATGTACTGGAATTTTTGTTGAATGGAAAGTGCCCCTGGTAAGCGTTCCAGGGTCCCAGCAGCAAATACCTACCCTAAAATTCGTTAAGACCCCCCCCCCCCCACCCGCATGCATCTAATACCAAGACACCCAGAAGTACCTGGTAAGTTAAAAAAAATATGGTGCATTCAAGGTTTATTTATAGACCGACTGGAAGGTGCCTGACTAAGACAATATAATGAGTGGTTTAAAAAAATTGTGCATTGTTTAGAAACACTGAAATGAGTGAAACACTCACATTCATTTCTTTCTTTTTATTATTTACTGGCCCTGTAAATAATGTTTAATTTATTGTTCTTATTTAGAAATTTAGAATACTCAGCATCCAGTTTATAGTTATTCAGTGCTTACACATTACTTGTTGCAAAGGCTCTCATTGAGCACCAATAAATTGTACTTCTCTTTTCAGTTGGTACATGTTCTTTTGATCCTGTCAAGAAGGAGCTTGTTTGGGATGTAAGTTCAGTACTTACAATACATTTATGGTATTTAAAAATGTACTTTATTTTAGTGTTAATGAATTCAGCACGCAAGTACTAATTATTCTAGATGTGGTCGCCATTTCTGTTGGTCGTCCAAGCCATGCAAAGGTCAATTCATTCCCAGAGCAAAGAAAGTACCTTGGTCCTCAGTTACTTTAAGACCCTTAGGGCGCTTTCCATTTGTCAAAACTGACTGGCCAGCCCATTCCAACCGTAATGTGAATTTTACTTTTAATCAAAACTAACCATCAACATCAGTCAAATCCTAAATATTATGTTCAAAAGAGATGGTTTTTCAGCAAAACCTCTTTTTCGGCCCTTCGAGCCTCAGTTTGGTCTAAAAATAAGGGGGATGCTGCCCCCCCGGGCCCCTCTCCTGGATCCGCCACTGCTTTTTTGTTGTTGGGGCGGGGGGGGGGCGAATTTCAACCCAGTTTGCCACGCAACCTTGTAAAAGCCAATAGATAGGAAAAATGTGATGTCACGTTACCATGGTAGCAAATAGCAATAGGGTGCTTGAGAAATGACGACGGCGACGGCAACGAGAACGGCAAAAAAGTAATAGGTTTATGTTAGCAAAACAACAACTTTGCACGTTGCATTTCGTAACCGTCGTGGCACAACTGCTACATTTGCGTGTTTATGCGTCGCTTGTTTTTTTGCAAGGTACCTTCGCTCATCTTCTGACAAATGCCGATTTGTTATTGAACCCCTTAACTAGGATTTTTATTTTTTTGTAAGGCGCTCATTACTGAAAAGTATGGGCGCTATATTAAATATTTTATGATGATGATGATGATTATTATTAAACTTCCAAAATTCACACGCCCCTTTTATGGAGTAGGTGAACACAACACAAAAATTTTCTTTTTCTTTTTGTTAATCCTAAATACGGTCCTTTCGGATTCAACCGCAGAAAATTTTGGCAATAGTTGACAAATTAAATGAAATTGAATAAGATGGATGAACTTTGAAACAGTACGAATACTTTTTCAGTGACATTTTCAGTTCGTTGTCATCCAGAAATAGTGAGTTTACGCAACAGGACGGCAGGAAGAAGAGGACGGCAGAACGCTCGTGTGTGACAAACGTGACAAGGCTATTTCCTACGTGTTTTGTCGTGATCTTCACTTAACATCAATGTTTTCTGGTCTTTTATAAAAAGATCTGTTTAAAGGAAAGTGAATTTTGGCGAAAAGTTATTTCAAAGAAAATTATTGTCACGCTTGTCACACAAGGTTTGCCGTCTTCGTCCCTCTCCCGTCCTGTTGCGTAAGTTCACTAATTTTGGTACCATGGCAACTGGCGTAACGACGTCTCCTCTCACTTTGAAAGAAGTAATAACATCCCCAAAACAGACCCATGGTGCAATTGTGTTCAACATTGACCCTTCTCATGTGTTACTTCATTGTGGCCAATAGCGATACTCGCGCTAACGTCACTTATTGATATTAATGTGTCGACTAGAAGCGCATCAGTTCTTTATTTCACTCGTTATGCACGTGAAAAACAAACACAATGCTTTGTAAACAGTTAGTATTGCGATAGATTTCTAAAATTCTTCTGAAGTCAGCAGCAGTGCATGCTCTTCTCCAGCACGTGGCACAAAGTGGGATGCTTTATCGTTGTGCCACCGTTCCACAAAAGTTAGTCCCTACATCGAAAGAATTTTTTTTCACAACATCTCTGATTGTGAACCCACTCGTTTGGGATTAGCTATAAAATTTCTCTTAACCAATCAGAAGCAAACTTTGCACCAATGGCAATCATGAGTTGCTTGTATGCTTCTTGCCCCTCGTGTCGCCAAGTTGTACGTTTTTGGTTCACTAGACTGTTTGCAGATGTGGTTGACTAAATTGATTTCATTTGGTTTAAGGTTTTATGGCACTCTTACCAGGAAGAAGATAAAATTTTTATTTTGTAATCTCTTTGCAGATTGGTAAAATATTACCTCAGAAGTTACCCAATCTGAGAGGAAATGTAAGTGTAACACATGCACGTCTTTTAACCCTTTAAGTCCCAATAGTGACCAACATCAATTTTCTCCTAACAATATCCATACAGTGTCAAGAGATTTGGTTATGAGAATTTATAAAATGATCACCTACTGCTTTGCTTTGATCTTTTATTTTATCAAATTCTCTCAACTCATTCTTTAAAGAAATATATAAAGATCAGTTGGGAGAATTTGTATGTGGATATAATGGGACTTAAAGGGTTAATAGTTAAAACTGTTAGCCTGCAAATGCAGACGTATTTTTGGTTGTCGCTTCTCTCCGCCCGAGCGTCGACCGGAAATACGTCTGCGTTCGTAGGCTACTTAACCTTAAGCACTTTAAGAGTACCATAAAATCCCCATTATTACCCTACTCCCCTCCCTCCCACTTATAATTCCCACTGGTTTTAGACCATCTATTTCTAAGCAAAATGTTATTTCGCTAATACTATATACCACATACTTTCATATTGGGGTGACTTCTTGATATCATATCGCGTTTACATGTCTGCGTCTTTTTTCTTCGTCCCATGACCAACATGACGACGTCATCCTGAATTGACGAAAATTACGCATGCGCTAGCCGTTCCACCGGGAGTCTGATTTCACAATGGGATTTCGCACTAGAACGAATCCAACGACGACGACGCCAATTAAAACGTCGCAGAAAAATAGGCTTCGCATCCTTTTAAACTTTCACGATTATTCCAAGTTGCCCATTTACTTAAAAGAACGAAAATTTGGCTGGAGCTGAAGGAAGGGGACAAACCTCCGAATTCAGACAGGGGTAGTAAAATTTTAGTATTGTCTTGCCGTCACCATTTTCAAGAAAACTTAAAATTTGGTCTTTTCACGTCGTAGGTGTGCAGGAACGGCAAAGAAATTTACAAAAAAGCGTGATACACGTGGAGACCGAGTTGTTGTTATGCTTCCTAAACCTTTTGTGTTTTAGGCATTCCCTTTGCCGTTGTCGTCGTAGTTTCGTTATGTCCCTATTCTCTCTCCGGTGCATCAGCTGGAGTGAACGAATACAGAGACTCGAGAAAAAGAGAAGAAAACCGTAGTAAGCTTGCGCAGGTTCGAAAGTCGCCTTAGGATCTAATCAAGAAAGTCCTTTGTTGATTCATTTTCAGGTGTCCCTTCAAACAGGCGTAGCGCCTCCCGATGAATCTTGTACAATCTCTGTAAGTACGCATCACAGCATGTTTCTTTGCTTCTTTCTGTCATTTTCTTTCATCTTTTAACAAATCTTCTTGCTCGCCACCTGAAATTTCAGGTCAATTTTAAGATCGCACAGTTGGCGGCATCAGGCCTAAAGGTCAGCAGACTGGATATCTATGGAGAGGTAAGTGAAATTGGTATGAGTACCAGCTGTTGCACTCGCACGTCTCTCGTGGGTGACACGCAAGCTACTGTAGCGCACACCATCATGCCTTTACCGGTATAGCTTTGGTTTCAGCTACTTACAATACGTAGATTGTCCACAGCCGCTTGTGCCAGTGTGGAGCCCAAGGGGGGGGGGGGGGGGGGAACAACAAAAACCGAAAAATATTTTTTCGCCTGCAGCTCTTCACCTCTACTACCCCGTCTTTTTTATCCGAAAAAGCCGAAATTTCGTAAGTCTGGTTTCCCTGCGTGACGTTGCTCAAGCTCGCTATCACCCCCACCACGCAAAACAGTTCCTGCTACACAGGTGACGGTTTCGTTGAAAAACCGACGAACGCGAAGTCCACGCGTAGCCAAACAGAAGCTCATATATTACATGGCAAACTTCTTTATCATTTGAATACACGAAAATTGCTAGTGGCGGATAGTTTCCTTTCACTGTTTTGCCTTTGTGATCTGTGGATAGGCAGGTAATTGAATCTTTACTCACACCCGAAGGCACAGAAACACGCTGTCATATTTAGCTGATATCTTACCATCGTTGTTCTCTTTTTGTTTTTTTAGAAATACAAACCTTTCAAAGGAGTAAAGTACGTCACCAAAGCGGGGAAGTTCCAAATCCGAGTTTAGAAAATATATTTTAATAAAATTCTATAAATTGTCACCATAAATGAAGTAATAGAAGAAACATCGGACGACAAATAAAGGCGACATTGTTTCGCCTCTTCAAATAGATAAGATCGTGGAAACTTGTTCTAGTCCCAGTGCATAGGTTTAAAGTGAGCCTGGGTCAGCGTTGCATTATGAGACTGTTTTTGGAAACACTATCGCTTTTGCTTTTTGAGGAAGCTTAAGGCGTTTTTGGGCGTCACACGTCAACCGGAAGTTGATGTTTTAGCATTCTTGGGTGATAGTTTTGCCCAAGAACTTTGGGCAAATCGTCTCTATGAGATTTAAGACACTTAGTTCAAATTTGTTTCCGTCAGGACAATTTAAAAGGAAAAGGCTCTCTTCCAGTTGACGTGAGTCGCTCAACAACGCCTTTGCTTAAGCTCCTCATTTATTACGTGTTTGTACAGGGGACTGGGTCAAAATTCGTCCCCCAAACAGTCCCATAGTTCAATTCGCCGGGAGCGTGACCCAGCGTCACGCGCAACTTTAGAATGACCAATCTAGATGTTCGCTCAACTTTTTCAGCAATCATAACGATCATGGCAATCAAGTGGGAAAGCTGGCTCTACTCAGTAGTGTTTTGTTTTAAGATGGAGGAATCAAGAGAATTCACTTACGTTTTGTATAAAACTACACTTAAGGTGTTTCGATACAGTTTTTCAGAGGCCATACCGATATTTTTCAATCGCCTTAAAAGTGTTTTTTTCCTTGTCCGATCGCTATAAAGTTTTCACCAGTAATTGGCTATGGATTAAAATTTGGGAAAATGTAGTTTCAAATAAAATCGATATTACTATGATTACAACAATAAACAAAAAACTTTGAAATTGATAAAAGCCGAATTTTGTGTGATCAAGACCTGCTACTGAAAATCCAAACACTAGGAACTAAAAGTTTGGTGTTTAGCAACTGAACAATCTCCGTAAGAAGTAAAAAATTCTGTATGTTTGAATTCGACTAAAACGAAAATATATTTCAAACCTTAAATTTTCAACAGCCGTGATAGATTATTTAATAAAAACGTTATAAATGACTCAAATTATTCTTAAGTAGCGCCAAAATGCTGCTTAACATCATATTTTGATGCTAGGAAATTTTGGTGTACTTTCGTTCTTGCGATCTTGAAAACTAACCCGTTTTCTCACCACCTTTATAAGTGCAATTTCATGCAGAATTTGGACTTTTAGCCCTTTCTTGTATATCTCTGAAACAACTCGAACGAATTTTTTTAAAATCTCTTCACATAATCTTCATAATGTATATAAAAATGTCTGAAACTCTCATTAGGATTGATTCACTGCAACACCTTGAAATTTCAAGACAAACCTATCCTACGAACCGGTCAAAAATCTGCGTAGCAACATTCACTGTTTTAACGTTATGCTAATTTTTCCAAATTAATGCGGACAATACATACATTAGCCTAAACTTCTACATTAACTGCTGAGAATTGTCCTGTCAGTCAATCATAATTCTTTTGTCGCAGCTACAATCCATTTTGTTTTTCTGGAGACAAGTGGGTCTTTGGACTGGAGCGCGATGTCACAAATTCCTCTATTAGCAAATTACTTTTGAGTTAGCTTCACGGTCGAGCAGCTGTTCTATTCTGTTCAACTTTTCAAGAGCTAGTTTCATCAGGCAACTCTTATGGTGATGCGAGTCAGTTGTAGAGGAAGACTGCAATTTCTCACAATTTCGGAAATAAAGCATTCCTCGTTAGTTGCTACTTATGTCATCGCTTTTGCACGCGGTGCTTAACTGGCGAAATCCACTCCACGGTGATGACAAAAATCAAATCATGATCCTGGCAATTTTTCGGCGCTGATCATCGAAAAGTTCCAAATCGTCCACAGAACGCTTAATCCTCGACTCTTTTCGAAGCCATGCTTACATGTTGAATGTATGACGACAAATAAAAACACTCTCAAAGATAACCTTTCAGTGATCCTCAGTTCGCTGCCTTTGTCCCATCGCTTCATGTTCAGTCTCAGTCGGGTAATTCATTAACTTTTATTTCATAATACCCAGATCCCAGCGGCTGTAAAATCATAAAAATTGATGTATAGTAAAAAGGAAAGCGGTCGAAGGATGGGCTTCTGAGTTCGACTTCATCCAACTTCATTTTCTTCACGGTGTCATACGAGACATGCGAGAGAAATATGACACTTTTCGCGGGAAACAAGCCGTTCTATTTATAAATCTACTCGGGAAAGGGTTGACTCAAGAAATTAATGGAGATGGAGGCTCCATTTGATGGACTCCTGGTAGAAGTGGATGTAGACAAAATTACTATCTTACCCCCCCCCCCTCCCTTCCCACCCTCCCTCCCTATTTTGTTTCTTACCTACCCACAATTCTCTATTTAACACAAGTGACAGTTATTTGAAATCAGTGCGCGCCTAAAGCTGGTTTCGGTGCCGTTTAGCAGTTTACTTTTGCGAGTATTGGTCATCTTGAGAAAAGTTTCCCGGAGAGCATCATGTAATGCACCTATCAATGTAAACCCCGTGGGGGGGGGGGGGGGAGTGCGGGCAAGGGGAGGGGATTTGATGCCTGGGACTATCCCCGCTGTCGGGCTTTTGATCGTGTGAAGCGACCCCGGGGTCGGGACATTTGACTTTGACCGACAGAAGCCTGGTATCAATTCACAAGCAGTCACCAAGTCCGTCCCTCGAAGGCCTGATACTCAGGCTAGTCCCTCGAGGCTTCCTGAAAGTCACGTTGTTGGAGAAAGGTATGAAGTTTTCATTTGTTTTAATCGCCATAATCTAATACTTTAAACTTTCATCTAAACAGATAATGTCTATTTTGTGGAAGTTTTTATCTTCAAGTTCCCATCTGATTGTAAAACTCGATTGAAATCGAATTCCACCATGAAAGTCAGAAGATTTTTTATGGGTAACTGATCCGACCTGTTCCGACATGTTGAGCAGATGTTATAAAGCATTTTACGTTTTATTAATATTATATAGCACGGTCAATCTTCCTGGAGTGATTTTGTTGTTCAAGATAAGAGATGCTAGTGGAGAGATAAAATACTTAATTACAGCCAGTAATTTAATGGAGCTTCCGTTAACCGTAAATAAAAGTAGTAACAACGTGTTTGAAATGTTCCTTTACTCGTTTTATATGGTGTTATAGCATTGTTTGTTTAGATTTTTTCCCCTGGGGTGGGGGCTTTTTTGACACTTTTGATTGACCTTTCGTTTCCCACCCTGGGGAATTTGATCGAAAAATTTTAAAATTTGTCAAATCCCCACCCCTTGCCCGCACTCCCCCCCCCACGGGGTTTACATTGATAGGTGCATAAAGCTCTGAAATGGGACAAAGTTATCACGATTCGTAGAGTCTGCATCGTTCAATATCGTATTATATTCTCGTTTCATTTGGCTAAACGGATCAATAACCCTGATCCGGGCTAAGACAGAAAGGTACGATATTGTTCGCTTTTCTAAGGTGACCAGTAAGTCTTTGGCCTCGGGAACAGGCTCTTAGAAGTCAAATGAATTAGGTGAGAGCAAAATTGCATGCCAACTTTAACCCGGGTCTGGTGTGAAAACAAGGCTAAGGTGATCCACCGACCGTGTGACTCTACATCCGGGAACTTGAATAAGACAAGTGTAAGAAAAAAGTCCATAGCCTGGTCCAGAGGGGTTTATCTGCCGACACGCTAAGTGTTTCCGAGTTAATCGATCATATTTCGCTCATGTTAAACATGAGAAGATTATGCGTGGTTGTGGATAGTCTTATCAGTGCCCCGACACTGTGTGATTGTGTCATTCCTGCGTGGTGTTGACATTTATGTGATCGCGTGGTTGAACTGCGGTTTCGCCAAAATGCTAATACTACTAATTCGTTCTAGAATATCGTAAAAGACATTTTCCTGGCCGTTATTGCCTTAAAAAAAGTAAGAAAAATAGCCATTTTAGGACCAAAACCATGGGTTAACCCCTTTCGAAAACAGTCAATTTTTTCGACTTTTTGAACTTCTTGTTTTTATAGCCTAGAAAGGGGTTTTTTCGTTCTAGAATATCGTAAAAGACATTTTCCTGGCCTATATTCCCTAAAAAAAAAGTTGGAAGAAAGGCCATTTTTGGACCAAAACCATGGGTCAACCCCTTTGGAAAAATGTTAATTTTTCGACTTTTTATGTTTCTTGTTTTTATAGCCTAGCAAGAAGTTTCTTCGTTCTGGAATATCGTAAAAGACATTTTGCTGGCCTATATTGCTTAAAAAAAAAAGTTTGAAAAATGGAAATTTTTGGGCTTTTTGAACTTCTTGTTTTTATAGCCTAGAACGGCGTTTTTTCGTTCTAGAATATCGTATAAGACATTTTTCTGGCCTATATTGCCTAAAAAAAAAACGTTGGAAAAATGGCCATTTTTGCACCAAAACCATGGATTTACCCCTTTGGAAAAATGTTAATTTTTCGACTTTTTGAACTTTTTTTTTTATAGCCTAGAAAAGCGTTTTTTCGTTCTAGAATATCGTAAAATACATTTTTCTGGCCTATATTGCCTAAAAAAAAAAGTTGGAAAAATGGCCATTTTAAAACCAAAACCATGGATTTACCCCTTTGGAAAAATGTCAATTTTTCGACTTTTTAAACTTCTTGTTTTTATAGCCTAGAAAGGCGTTTTCTCGTTCTAGAATATCGTAAATGACATTTTCCTGGCCTATATTCCCTAAAAAAAAAAGCTGAAAAAATGGCCATTTTTAGACAAAAACCATGGGTTAACCCCTTTGGAAAAATGTCAATTTTTCGACTTTTTGAACTTCTTGTTTTTATAGCCTAGAAAGGCGTTCTTTCGTTCTAGAATATCGTAAAATACATTTTCCTGGCTTACATTGCCTAAAAAAAGAGTTGGGAAAATGGCCATTTTTGAACCAAAACCATGGGTTAACCCCTTTGGAAAAATGTCAATTTTTCGACTTTTTGAACTTCCTGTTTTTATAGCCTAGAAAGGTGTTTTTTCGTTCCAGAATATCGTAAAAGACATTTTTTTGGCCTATATTGCCTAAAACAAAAAACTTGGAAAAATGGCCAATTTTGGAACAAACCCATCTGTTAACTCCTTTGGAAAAATGTCAATTTTTCGACTTTTTGAGCCTCTTGTTTTTATACCCTTGCAAGGTGTTTATCCTTCTAGAATATCGTAAAAGACATTTTGCTGGCCTATATTGCTTAAAAAAAAAGTTTCAATAATGGAAATTTTTGGGCTTTTTGAACTTCTTGTTTTTATAGCCTAGAACGGCGTTTTTTCGTTCTAGAATATCGTAAAAGACATTTTTCTCGCCTATATTGCTTAAAAAAAAAGTTTGAAAACTGGAATTTTTTGGGCTTTTTGAACCTCTTGTTTTTATAGACTAGAACGGCGTTTTTTCGTTCTAGAATATCGTAAAAGACATTTTTCTGGCCTATATTGCCTAAAAAAAAGAAACGTTTGAAAAATGGCCTTTTTTGGACCAAAACCATAGATTTACCCCTTTGGAAAAATGTCAATTTTTCGACTTTTTAAACGTCTTGTTTTTATAGCCTAGAAAGGCGTTTTCTCGTTTTAGAATATCGTAAATGACATTTTCCTGACCTATATTCCATAAATAAAAAAAAAAGCTGGAAAAATGGCCATTTTTAGACAAAAACCATGGGTTAACCCCTTTGGAAAAATGTGAATTTTTCGACTTTTTGAACTTCTTGTTTTTATAGCCTAGAAAGGCGTTTTTTCGTTCTAAAATATCGTAAAAGACATTTTCCTGGCTTATATTGCCTAAAAAAAAAATTGTAAAACATGGCCATTTTTGGACCAAAACCATGAGTTAACCCCTTTGGAAAATGGCAATTCCTCGACTTTCAGAACGTCTTTTTTTATTGCCTAAAAAGGCGTTCTTTCGTTCTAAAATTTGGTAAAAGATATTTTTCTGGCCTATATTGCGTGCAAAAGAAAATTAGAAAAATGGCAATTTTTGGACCAAAACCATGGGTTAACCCCTTTGGAAAAATCTTAATTTTTCGACTTTTTGAACTTCTTGTTTTTATAGCCTAGAAAGGCGTTTTTTAACTCTAGAGTATCGTCAAAGACATTTTCCTGGCCTATATTGCCTAAAAAAAAAAGTTGGAAAAACGGCCATTTTTGGACCAAAACCATGGGTTAACCCCTTTGGAAAAATGTTAATTTTTCGACTTTTTGAACTTCTTGTTTTTATAGCCTAGAAAGGCGTTTTTTAACTCTAGAGTATCGTCAAAGACATTTTCCTGGCCTATATTGCCTATAAAAAAAAGTTGGAAAAACGGCCATTTTTGGACCAAAACCATGGGTTAACCCCTTTGGAAAAATCTTAATTTTTTGAGTTTTTGAACTTCTTGTTTTTATAGCCTAGAAAGCCGTTTTTTGGCTCTAGAATATCGTCAAAGACATTTTCGTGGCCTATATTGCCTCAAAAAAAAAGTTGGAAAAATGGTCATTTTTGGACCAAACCCATGGGTTAACCCCTTTGGAAAAATGTCAATTTTTCGACTTTTTGAACTTCTTGTTTTTATAGTCTAGAAAGCCGTCTTTTGGCTCTAGAATATCGTCAAAGACCATTTAATTGCTTATATTTCTTAAAAAAAAAAGTTCCAAAATGGCTTTCTTTTAAGTAAAGCGATAGGTTAACCCCTTTGGAAAAATGTCAATTTTTTGACTTTTTAAACTTCTCTTTTTTATAGCTTAGAAAGGCGATTTTTTTCTAGAATATCGTAAATGACATTTTCCTGGCCTATATTGCCTAGAAAATAAACGTTGGAAAAATGGTCATTTTTGGACCAAACACATGGGTTAACCCCTTTGGAAAAATGTCAATTTTTCGACTTTTTTAACTTCTTGTTTTAGTAGCCTAGAAAGGCGTTTTTTGGCTGTAGAATATCGTCAAAGACATTTTCCTGGCCTATATTGCATTAAAAAAAAAAGCTGGAAAAATAGCCATTTTTGGACCAAAACTATGGGTTAACCCCTTTGGAAAAATGTCAATTTTTTGAGTTTTTGAACTTCTTGTTTTTATAGCCTAGAAAGCCGTTTTTTAACTCTAGAACATCGTCAAAGACATGTTCGTGGCCTATATTGCCTAAAAAACAAAAGTTGGAAAAATGGCCACTTTTGGACCAAAACCATGGGTTAACCCCTTTGGAAACATCTCAATTTTTCGACTTTTTGAACTTCTTGTTTTTATAGCCTAGAAAGCCGTCTTTTGGCTCTAGAATATCATCAAAGACATTTTCCTGGCCTATATTGCGTAAAAAAAAAAGTTGGAAAAATGGCCATTTTTGGACCAAAACCATGGGTTAACCCCTTTGGAAAAATGTCAATTTTTCGACTTTTTGAACTTGTTGTTTTTATAGCCTAGAAAGCCGTTTTTTGCCTGTAGAATATCGTCAAAGATATTTTCCTGGCCTATATAGCCTAAAAAAAAAAAGGTGGAAAAATGGCCATTTTTGGACCAAAACATTGAGTTAACCCTTTGGAAAAATGTCAATTTTTTGGGTTTTTGAACTTCTTGTTTTTATAGCCTAGAAAGCCGTTTTTTGGCTCTAGAATATCGTCAAAGACATTTTCGTGGCCTATATTGCCTCAAAAAAAAAGTTGGAAAAATGGTCATTTTTGGACCAAACCCATGGGTTAACCCCTTTGGAAAAATGTCAATTTTTCGACTTTTTGAACTTCTTGTTTTTATAGTCTAGAAAGCCGTCTTTTGGCTCTAGAATATCGTCAAAGACCATTTAATTGCTTATATTTCTTAAAAAAAAAAGTTCCAAAATGGCTTTCTTTTAAGTAAAGCGATAGGTTAACCCCTTTGGAAAAATGTCAATTTTTTGACTTTTTAAACTTCTCTTTTTTATAGGCTAGAAAGGCGATTTTTTTCTAGAATATCGTAAATGACATTTTCCTGGCCTATATTGCCTAGAAAATAAACGTTGGAAAAATGGTCATTTTTGGACCAAACACATGGGTTAACCCCTTTGGAAAAATGTCAATTTTTCGACTGTTTCATCTTCTTGTTTTAGTAGCCTAGAAAGGCGTTTTTTGGCTGTAGAATATCGTCAAAGACATTTTCCTGTCCTATATTGCCTAAAAAAAAAAAGTTGGAAAAATGGCCATTTTTGGACCAAAACCATGGGTTAAACTCTTTGGAAAAATGTCAATTTTTCGAGTTTTTGAACTTCTTGTTTTTATAGCCTAGAAAGGCGTTTTTTAACTCTAGAACATCGTCAAAGACATTTTCCTGGCCTATATTGCCTAAAAAACAAAAGTTGGAAAAATGGCCATTTTTGGACCAAAAGCATGGGTTAACCCCTTTGGAAAAATGTCAATTTTTCGACTTTTTGAACTGCTTGTTTTTATAGCCTAGAAAGGCGTTTTTTTGCTCTAGAATATCGTCAAAGACATTTTCCTGGCCTATATAGCCTAAAAAAAAAAAGTTGGAAAAATGGCCATTTTTGGACCAAAACCATGGGTAAAGCCTTTGCAAAATGTCAATTTTTCGACTTTTTGAACTTCTTGTTTTTGTAGCCTAGAAAGGCGTTTTTTGGCTCTAGAATATCGTCAAAGACATTTTTCTGGCCTATATTGCATAAAAAAAAAAAGTTGGAAAAATAGCCATTTTTGGACCAAAACTATGGGTTAACCCCTTTGGAAAAATGTCAATTTTTCGAATTTTTGAACTTCTTGTTTTTATAGCCTAGAAAGCCGTTTTTTGGCTCTAGAATATCGTCAAAGACATTTTCCTGGCCTATATTGCCTCAAAAAAAAAGTTGGAAAAATAGTCATTTCTGGACCAAACCCATGGGTTAACCCCTTCGGAAAAATGTCAATTTTTCGACTTTTTGAACTTCTTGTTTTTATAGTCTAGAAAGCCGTCTTGTGGCTCTAGAATATCGTCAAAGACCGTTTAATTGCTTATATTTCTTAAAAAAAAAAGTTCCAAAATGGCTTTCTTTTAAGTAAAGCGATAGGTTAACCCCTTTAGAAAAATGTCAATTTTTTGACTTTTTAAACTTCTCTTTTTTATAGCCTAGAAAGGCGATTTTTTTTTCTAGAATATCGTAAATGACATTTTCCTGGCCTATATTGCCTAGAAAATAAACGTTGGAAAAATGGCCATTTTTGGACCAAAACGATAGGTTCACTCCTTTGGAAAAATGTCAATTTTTCGACTGTTTCATCTTCTTGTTTTAGTAGCCTAGAAAGGCATTTTTTGGCTGTAGAATATCGTCAAAGACATCTTCCTGGCCTATATTGCCTAAAAAAAAAAAGTTGGAAAAATGGCCATTTTTGGACCAAAACCATGGGTTAACCTCTTTGGAAAAATGCAATTTTTCGACTTTTTGAACTTCTTGTTTTTATAGCCTAGAAAGGCGTTTTTTAACTCTAGAACATCGTCAAAGACATTTTCCTGTCCTATATTGCCTAAAAAACAAAAGTTTGAAAAATGGCCATTTTTGGACCAAAACCATGGGTTAACCCCTTTGGAAACATCTCAATTTTTCGAGTTTTTGAACTTCTTGTTTTTATAGCCTAGAAAGCCGTCTTTTGGCTCTAGAATATCATCAAAGACATTTTCCTGGCCTATATTGCGTAAAAAAAAAAAGTTGGAAAAATGGCCATTTTTGGACCAAAACCATGGGTTAACCCCTTTGGAAAAATGTCAATTTTTCGACTTTTTGAACTTCTTGTTTTTGTAGCCTAGAAAGGCGTTTTTTGGCTCTAGAATATCGTCAAAGACATTTTCCTGGCCTATATTGCGTAAAAAAAAAAAGTTGGAAAAATGGCCATTTTTGGACCAAAACCATGGGTTAACCTCTTTGGAAAAATGTCAATTTTTCGACTTTTTGAACTTCTTGTTTTTATAGCCTGGAAAGGCGTTTTTTAACTCTAGAACATCGTCAAAGACATTTTCCTGTCCTATATTGCCTAAAAAACAAAAGTTGGAAAAATGGCCATTTTTGGACCAAAACCATGGGTGAACCCCTTTGGAAAAATGTCAATTTTTCGACTTTTTGAACTTCTTGTTTTTATAGCCTAGAAAGCCGTCTTTTGGCTCTAGAATATCGTCAAAGACATTTTCCTGGCCTATATTGCGTAAAAAAAAAAAGTTGGAAAAATGGCCATTTTTGGACCAAAACCATGGGTTAACCCCTTTGGAAAAATGTCAATTTTTCGACTTTTTGAACTTCTTGTTTTTGTAGCCTAGAAAGGCGTTTTTTGGCTCTAGAATATCGTCAAAGACATTTTCCTGGCCTATATTGCATAAAAAAGAAAAAGTTGGAAAAATAGCCATTTTTGCACCAAAACTATGGGTTAACCCCTTTGGAAAAATGTCAATTTTTTGAGTTTTTAAACTTATTGTTTTTATAGCCTAGAAAGCCGTTTTTTGGCTCTAGAATATCGTCAAAGACATTTTCCTGGCCTATATTGCCTCAAAAAAAAAGTTGGAAAAATGGTCATTTTAGGACCAAACCCATGGGTTAACCCCTTTGGAAAAATGTCAATTTTTCGACTCTTTGAACTTCTTGTTTTTATAGTCTAGATAGCCGTCTTTTGGCTCTAGAATATCGTCAAAGACCATTTAATTGCTTATATTTCTAAAAAAAAAAAGTTCCAAATTGGCTTTCTCTTAAGTAAAGCGATAGGTTAACCCCTTTGGAAAAATGTCAATTTTTTGACTTTTTAAACTTCTCTTTTTTATAGCCTAGAAAGGCGATTTTTTTTTGTAGAAAATCGTAAATGACATTTTCCTGGCCTAAATAGCCTAGAAAATAAACGTTGGAAAAATGGCCATTTTTGGACCAAAACCATAGGTTAACCCCTTTGCAAAAATGTCAATTTTTCGACTGTTTCATCTTCTTGTTTTAGTAGCCCAGAAACGCCTTTTTTGGCTCTAAAATATCGTCAAAGACATTTTCCTGGCCTATATTGGCTAAAACAAAAAAGTTGGAAAAATGGCCATTTTTGGACCAAAACCATGGGTTAACCTCTTTGGAAAAATGTCAATTTTTCGACTTTTTGAACTTCTTGTTTTTATAGCCTGGAAAGGCGTTTTTTAACTCTAGAACATCGTCAAAGACATTTTCCTGTCCTATATTGCCTAAAAAACAAAAGTTGGAAAAATGGCCATTTTTGGACCAAAACCATGGGTTAACCCGTTTGGAAAAATGTCAATTTTTCGACTTTTTGAACTTCTTGTTTTTATAGCCTAGAAAGCCGTCTTTTGGCTCTAGAATATCATCAAAGACATTTTCCTGGCCTATATTACGTAAAAAAAAAACCAAACCAAAACTATGGGTTAACCCCTTTGGAAAAATGTCAATTTTTTGAGTTTTTAAACTTATTGTTTTTATAGCCTAGAAAGGCGTTTTATGGCTCTAGAATATCGTCAAAGACATTTTCCTGTCCTATATTGCCCAGAAAAAAAAAGCTGGAAAAATGGCCATTTTTGGACCAAAACCATGGGTTAACCCCTTTGGAAAAATGTCAATTTTTCGACTTTTTGAACTTCTTGTTTTTGTAGCCTAGAAAGGCGTTTTTTGGCTCTAGAATATCGTCAAAGACATTTTCCTGTCCTATATTGCCTCAAAAAAAAAGTTGGAAAAATAGTCATTTTTGGACCAAACCCATGGGTTAACCCCTTCGGAAAAATGTCAATTTTTCGACTTTTTGAACTTCTTGTTTTTATAGTCTAGAAAGCCGTCTTTTGGCTCTAGAATATCGTCAAAGACCATTTAATTGCTTATATTTCTTAAAAAAAAAAGTTCCAAAATGGCTTTCTTTTAAGTAAAGCGATAGGTTAACCCCTTTAGAAAAATGTCAATTTTTTGACTTTTTAAACTTCTCTTTTTTATAGCCTAGAAAGGCGATTTTTTTTTCTAGAATATCGTAAATGACATTTTCCTGGCCTATATTGCCTAGAAAATAAACGTTGGAAAAATGGCCATTTTTGGACCAAAACGATAGGTTAACCCCTTTGGAAAAATGTCAATTTTTCGACTGTTTCATCTTCTTGTTTTAGTAGCCTAGAAAGGCGTTTTTTGGCTGTAGAATATCGTCAAAGACATTTTCCTGGCCTATATTGCCTATAAAAAAAAAGTTGGAAAAATGGCCATTTTTGGACCAAAACCATGGGTTAACCTCTTTGGAAAAATGTCAATTTTTCGACTTTTTGAACTTCTTGTTTTTATAGCCTAGAAAGGCGTTTTTTAACTCTAGAACATCGTTAAACACATTTTCCTGGCCTATATTGCCTAAAAAACAAAAGTTGGAAAAATGGCCATTTTTGGACCAAAACCATGGGTTAACCCCTTTGGAAAAATGTCAATTTTTCGCCTTTTTGAACTTCTTGTTTTTGTAGCCTAGAAAGGCGTTTTTTGGCTCTAGAATATCGTCAAAGACATTTTCCTGGCCTATATTGCATAAAAAAAAAAAAGTTGGAAAAATAGCCATTTTTGCACCAAAACTATGGGTTAACCCCTTTGGAAAAATGTCAATTTTTCGAGTTTTTAAACTTTTTGTTTTTACAACCTAGAAAGCCGTTTTTTGGCTCTAGAATATCGTCAAAGACATTTTCCTGGCCTATATTGCCTGAAAAAAAAAGTTGGAAAAATAGTCATTTTTGGATCAAACCCATGGGTTAACCCCTTCGGAAAAATGTCAATTATTCGACTTTTTGAACTTCTTGTTTTTATAGTCTAGAAAGCCGTCTTTTGGCTCTAGAATATCGTCAAAGACCATTTAATTGCTTATATTTCTTAAAAAAAAAAGTTCCAAAATGGCTTTCTTTTAAGTTAAGCGATAGGTTAACCCCTTTAGAAAAATGTCAATTTTTTGACTTTTTAAACTTCTCTTTTTTATAGCCTAGAAAGGCGTTTTTTAACTCTAGAACAACGTCAAAGACATTTTCCTGGCCTATATTGCCTAAAAAACAAAAGTTGGAAAAATGGCCATTTTTGGACCAAAACCATGGGTTAACCCCTTTGGAAAAATGTCAATTTTTCGACTTTTTGAACTTCTTGTTTTTATAGCCTAGAAAGGCGTTTTTTTGCTCTAGAATATCGTCAAAGACATTTTCCTGGCCTATATAGCGTAAAAAAAAAAAGTTGGAAAAATGGCCATTTTTGGACCAAAACCATGGGTAAAGCCTTTGCAAAATGTCAATTTTTCGACTTTTTGAACTTCTTGTTTTTATTGCCTAGAAAAGCGTTTTATAGCTGTAGAATATCGTCAAAGACATTTTCCTGGCCTATATTGCCTAGAAAAAAAAAGTTGGAAAAATGGCCATTTTTGGACCAAAACCATGGGTTAACCTCTTCTGAAAAATGTCAATTTTTCGACTTTTTGAACTTTTTTTTTTTTATAGCCTAGAAAGGCGTTTTATGGCTCTAGAATATCGTCAAAGACATTTTCCTGTCCTATATTGCCCAGAAAAAAAAAGCTGGAAAAATGGCCATTTTTGGACCAAAACCATGGGTTAACCCCTTTGGAAAAATGTCAATTTTTCGACTTTTTGAACTTCTTGTTTTTGTAGCCTAGAAAGGCGTTTTTTGGCTCTAGAATATCGTCAAAGACATTTTCCTGTCCTATATTGCCTCAAAAAAAAAGTTGGAAAAATAGTCATTTTTGGACCAAACCCATGGGTTAACCCCTTCGGAAAAATGTCAATTTTTCGACTTTTTGAACTTCTTGTTTTTATAGTCTAGAAAGCCGTCTTTTGGCTCTAGAATATCGTCAAAGACCATTTAATTGCTTATATTTCTTAAAAAAAAAAGTTCCAAAATGGCTTTCTTTTAAGTAAAGCGATAGGTTAACCCCTTTAGAAAAATGTCAATTTTTTGACTTTTTAAACTTCTCTTTTTTATAGCCTAGAAAGGCGATTTTTTTTTCTAGAATATCGTAAATGACATTTTCCTGGCCTATATTGCCTAGAAAATAAACGTTGGAAAAATGGCCATTTTTGGACCAAAACGATAGGTTAACCCCTTTGGAAAAATGTCAATTTTTCGACTGTTTCATCTTCTTGTTTTAGTAGCCTAGAAAGGCGTTTTTTGGCTGTAGAATATCGTCAAAGACATTTTCCTGGCCTATATTGCCTATAAAAAAAAAGTTGGAAAAATGGCCATTTTTGGACCAAAACCATGGGTTAACCTCTTTGGAAAAATGTCAATTTTTCGACTTTTTGAACTTCTTGTTTTTATAGCCTAGAAAGGCGTTTTTTAACTCTAGAACATCGTTAAACACATTTTCCTGGCCTATATTGCCTAAAAAACAAAAGTTGGAAAAATGGCCATTTTTGGACCAAAACCATGGGTTAACCCCTTTGGAAAAATGTCAATTTTTCGACTTTTTGAACTTCTTGTTTTTATAGCCTATAAAGGCGTTTTTTTTCTCTAGAATATCGTCAAAGACATTTTCCTGGCCTATATAGCCTAAAAAACAAAAGTTGGAAAAATAACTATTTTTGGATTAAAACCATGGGTAAACCCTTTGGAAAAATGTCAATTTTTCGACTTTTTGAACTTCTTGTTCTTATAGCCTAGAAAAGCGTTTTATAGCTGTAGAATATCGTCAAACACATTTTGCTGGCCTATATTGCCTAGAAAAAAAAAGTTGGAAAAATGGCCATTTTGGACCAAAACCATGGGTTAACCTCTTTGGAAAAATGTCAATTTTCTATTTTTTGAACTTTTTTTTTTTTATAGCCTAGAAAGGCGTTTTATGCCTCTAGAATATCGTCAAAGACATTTTCCTGTCCTATATTGCCTAGAAAAAAAAAGCTGGAAAAATGGCCATTTTTGGACCAAAACCATGGGTTAACCCCTTTGGAAAAATGTCAATTTTTCGACTTTTTGAACTTCTTGTTTTTGTAGCCTAGAAAGGCGTTTTTTGGCTCTAGAATATCGTCAAAGACATTTTCCTGGCCTATATTGCATAAAACAAAAAAAGTTGGAAAAATAGCCATTTTTGGACCAAAACTATAGGTTAACCCTTTGGAAAAATGTCAATTTTTCGAGTTTTTGAACTTCTTGTTTTTATAGCCTAGAAAGCCGCTTTTTGGCTCTAGAATATCGTCAAAGACATTTTCCTGGCCTATATTGCCTCAAAAAAAAAGTTGGAAAAATGGTCATTTTTGGACCAAAGCCATGGGTTAACCCGTTTGGAAAAATGTCAATTTTTCGTCTTTTTGAACTTCTTGTTTTTATAGTCTAGAAAGCCGTCTTTTGGCTCTAGAATATCGTCAAAGACCATTTAATTGCTTATATTTCTTAAAAAAAAAAGTTCCAAAATGGCTTTCTTTTAAGTAAAGCGATAGGTTAACCCCTTTGGAAAAATGTCAATTTTTTGACATTTTAAACTTCTCTTTTTTATAGGCTAGAAAGGCGATTTTTTTTTCTAGAATATCGTAAATGACATTTTCCTGGCCTATATTGCCTAGAAAATAAACGTTGGAAAAATGGCCATTTTTGGACCAAAACCATAGGTTAACCCCTTTTGAAAAATGTCAATTTTTCGACTGTTTCATCTTCTTGTTTTAGTAGCCTAGAAAGGCGTTTTTTGGCTCTAGAATATCGTCAAAGACATTTTCCTGGCCTATATTGCCTAAAAAAAAAAAGTTGGAAAAATGGCCATTTTTGGACCAAAACCATGGGTTAACCTCTTTGGAAAAATGTCAATTTTTCGACTTTTTGAACTTCTTGTTTTTATAGCCTAGAAAGCCGTCTTTTGGCTCTAGAATATCATCAAAGACATTTTCCTGTCCTATATTGCCCAGAAAAAAAAAGCTGGAAAAATGGCCATTTTTGGAGCAAAACCATGGGTTAACCCCTTTGGAAAAATGTCAATTTTTCGACTTTTTGAACTTTTTGTTTTTGTAGCCTAGAAAGGCGTTTTTTGGCTCTAGAATATCGTCAAAGACATTTTCCTGGCCTCTATTGCATAAAAAAAAAAGTTGGAAAAATAGCCATTTTTGGACCAAAACTATGGGTTAACCCCTTTGGAAAATTGTCAATTTTTCGAGTTTTTGAACTTCTTGTTTTTATAGCCTAGAAAGCCGTTTTTTGGCTCTAGAATATCGTCAAAGACATTTTCCTGGCCTATATTGCCTCAAAAAAAAAGTTGGAAAAATGGTCATTTTAGGACCAAACCTATGGGTTAACCCCTTTGGAAAAATGTCAATTTTTCGACTCTTTGAACTTCTTGTTTTTATAGTCTAGAAAGCCGTCTTTTGGCTCTAGAATATCGTCAAAGACCATTTAATTGCTTATATTTCTAAAAAAAAAAAGTTCCAAAATGGCTTTCTTTTAAGTAAAGCGATAGGTTAACCCCTTTGGAAAAATGTCAATTTTTTGACTTTTTAAACTTCTCTTTTTTATAGCCTAGAAAGGCGATTTTTTTTTTCTAGAATATCGTAAATGAAATTTTCCTGGCCTATATTGCCTAGAAAATAAACGTTGGAAAAATGGCCATTTTTGGACCAAAACCATAGGTTAACCCCTTTGGAAAAATGTCAATTTTTCGACTGTTTCATCTTCTTGTTTTAGCAGCCTAGAAAGGCGTTTTTTGGCTCTAGAATATCGTCAAAGACATTTTCCTGGCCTATATTGCCTAAAAAAAAAAAAAAGGAAAAATGGCCCTTTTTGGACCAAAACCATGGGTTAACCTCTTTGGAAAAATGTCAATTTTTCGACTTTTTGAACTTCTTGTTTTTATAGCCTGGAAAGGCGTTTTTTAACTCTAGAACATCGTCAAAGACATTTTCCTGGCCTATATTGCGTAAAAAAAAAAAGTTGGAAAAATGGCCATTTTTGGACAAAAACCATGGGTTAAACCCTTTGGAAAAATGTCAATTTTTCGACTTTTTGAACTTCTTGTTTTTGTAGCCTAGAAAGGCGTTTTTTGGCTCTAGAATATCCTCAAAGACATTTTCCTGGCCTATCTTGCATAAAAAAAAAAAAGTTGGAAAAATAGCCATTTTTGCACCAAAACTATGGGTTAACCCCTTTGGAAAAATGTCAATTTTTCGACTTTTTGAACTTCTTGTTTTTATAGCCTAGAAAGGCCTTTTTTGGCTCTAGAATATCGTCAAAGACATTTTCCTGTCCTATATTGCCTAAAAAAAAAAAGTTGGAAAAATGGCCATTTTTGGACCAAAACCATGGGTTAACCTCTTTGGAAAAATGTCAATTTTTCGATTTTTTGAACTTCTTGTTTTTATATCCTAGAAAGGCGTTTTTTAACTCTAGAACATCGTCAAAGACATTTTTCTGGCCTATATTGCCTAAAAAACAAAAGTTGGAAAAATAACCATTTTTGGACCAAAACCATGGGTTAACCCCCTTGGAAAAATGTCAATTTTACGACTTTTTGAACTTCTTGTTTTTATAGCCTAGAAAGCCGTCTTTTGGCTCTAGAATATCATCAAAGACATTTTCCTGGCCTATATTGCGTAAAAAAAAAAAGTTGGAAAAATGGCCATTTTTGGACCAAAACCATGGGTTGACCCCTTTGGAAAAAAGTCAATTTTTCGACTTTTTGAACTTCTTGTTTTTATAGCCTAGAAAGCCGTCTTTTGGCTCCAGAACATCATCAAAGACATTTTCCTGGCCTATATTGCGTAAAAAAAAAAAAGTTGGAAAAATAGCCATTTTTGGACCAAAACCATGGGTTAACCCCTCTGGAAAAATGTCAATTTTTCGACTTTTTAAACTTCTTGTTTTTATAGCCTTGAAAGGCGTTTTTTGGCTCTAGAATATCGTCAAAGACTTTTTCCTGGCCTTTATTGCGTAAAAAAAAAAAGTTGGAAAAATGGCCATTTTTGGACCAAAACCATGGGTTAACCCCTTTGGAAAAATGTCAATTTTTCCACTTTTTGAACTTTTTGTTTTTATAGCCTAGAAAGGCGTTTTTCTGCTCTAGAATTTCGTCAAAGACATTTTCCTGGCCTATATTGCCTAAAAAAAAAAAGTTGGAAAAATGGCCATTTTTGGACGAAAACCATGGGTTAACCCCTCTGGAAAAATGTCAATTGTTCGACTTTTTGAATTTCTTGTTTTTATAGCCTAGAAAGGCGTTTTTCGGCTCTAGAATATCGTCAAAGACATTTTTCTGGCCTATTTTGGATAAAAAAAAAAGTTGGAAAAATGGCCATTTTTGGACCAAAACCATGGGTTAACCCCTTTGGAAAAATGTCAATTTTTCGACTTTTTGAACTTCTTGTTTTTATAGCCTAGAAAGGCGTTTTTTGGGTCTAGAATATCGTCAAACACATTTTCCTGACTAATATTGTCTAAAAAAAAAAGAAGTTGGAAAAATGGCCATTTTTGGACCAAAACCTAAGGTTAACCCCTTTGGAAAAATGTCAATTTTTCGACTGTTTCATCTTCTTGTTTTAGTAGCCTAGAAAGGCGTTTTATGCCTCTAGAATATCGCCAAAGACATTTTCCTGGCCTATATTGCCTAGCAAAAAAAAGTTGGAAAAACGGCCATTTTTGGACCAAAACCATGGGTTAACCTCTTTGGAAAAATGTGAATTTTTCGACTTTTTGAACTTTTTTTTTTTATAGCCTAGAAAGGCGTTTTATGGCTCTAGAATATCGTCAAACACATTTTCCTGGCCTATATTGCATAAAAAAAAAAAGTTGGAAAAATGGCCATTTTTGGACCAAAACTATGGGTTAACCCCTTTTGAAAAATGTCAATTTTTCGACTTTTTGAACTGCTTGTTTTTATAGCCTAGAAAGGCGTTTTATGGCTCTAGGATATCGTCAAAGACATTTTACTGGCCTATATTGCCTAAAAAAAAAAAGTTGGAAAAAGGGCCATTTTTGGACCAAAACCATGGGTTAACCCCTTTGGAAAAATGTCAATTTTTCGACTTTGTGAACTTCTTGTTTTTATAGTCAAGAAAGGCGTTTTTTGGCTCTAGATTATAATTAAAAACATTTTGCTGGCCTATATTGGCTAAAAAAAAAAGTTGGAAAAATGGCCATTTTTGGACCAAAACCATGGGTTAACCCCATTTTAAAAATGTGAATTATTGGACCTTTTGAACTTGTTGTTTTTATAGCCTAGAAAGGCGATTTTCGGCTCTAGAATATCGTCAAAGACATTTTCCTGGCCTATATTGCCTAAAAAAAAAGTTGGAAAAATGGCCATTTTTGTACCAAAACCATGGGTTAACCCCTTTGGGAAAATGTCAATTTTTCGACTTTTTGAACTCCTTGTTTTTTTAGCCTAGAAAGGCGTTTTATGGCTCTAGAATATCGTCAAAGACATTTTTCTGGCCTATATTGTCTAGAAAAAAAAAGTTGGATAAATGGTCATTTTTGGACCAAAACCATGGGTTAACCCCTTTGGAAAAATGTCAATTTTTCGACTTTTTGAACTTCTTGTTTTTATAGCCTAGAAAGGCGTTTTATGGCTCTAGAATATCGTCAAAGACATTTTCCTGGCCGATATTGCCTAGAAAGAAAAAGTTGGAAAAATGGCCTTTTTTGGACCAAAACCATGGGTTAACCCCTTTGGAAAAATGTCAATTTTTCGACTTTTTGAACTTTTTGTTTTTAAAGCCGAGAAAGGCAGTTTTTGGCTCTAGAATATCGTCAAAGACATTTTCCTGGGCTATATTGCATAAAAAAAAGTAGGAAAAATGGCAATTTTTGGACCAAAACTATAGGTTAACCCCTTAGGAAAAATGTCAATTTTTCGACTTTTTGAACTTCTGGTTTTTATAGCCTAGAAAGGCGTTTTTTAGCTCTAGAATATCGTCAAAGACATTTTCCTGGCCTATATTGCCTAAAAAAAAAAGTTGGAAAAATGGCCATTTTTGGACCAAAACCATGGGTTAACCCCTTTGGAAAAATGTCAATTTTTCGACTTTTTGAACTTCTTGTTTTTTTAGCCTAGAAAGGCGTTTTATGGCTCTAGAGTATCGTCAAAGACATTTTCCTGGCCTATATTGTCTAGAAAAAAAAAGTTGGATAAATGGCCATTTTTGGACCAAAACCACGGGTTAACCCCTTTGGAAAAATGTGAATTTTTCGACTTTTTGAACTTCTTGTTTTTATAGCCTAGAAAGGCGTTTTATCGCTCTAGAATATCGTCAAAGACATTTTCCTGGCCTATATTACATAAAAAAAAGTAGGAAAAATGGCCATTTTTGGACCAAAACTATGGGTTAACCCCTTTGGAAAAATGTCAATTTTTCGACTTTTTGAACTTCTTGTTTTTATAGCCTAGAAAGGCGTTTTTTGGCTCTAGAATATCGTCAAAGACATTTTCCTGGCCTATATTGCCTAAAAAAAAAAGTTGGAAAAATGGCTATTTTTGGACCAAAACTATGGGTTAACCCCTTTGGAAAAATGTCAATTTTTCGACTTTTTGAACTGCTTGTTTTTATAGCCTAGAAAGGCGTTTTATGGCTCTAGGATATCGCCAAAGACATTTTCCCGGCCTATATTGCCTTAAAAAAAAAGGTGGAAAAATAGCCATTTTTGGACCAAAACCATGGGTTAACCCCTTTGGAAAAATGTCAATTTTCCGACTTTTTAAATTTCTTGTTTTTATAGCCTAGAAAAGCGTTTTTTGGCTCTAGAATATCGCCGAACACATTTTCCTGGCCTATATTGCCTAAAGAAAAAAAAGTTGGATAAATGCCTCTTTTTGGACCAAAACCGTGGGTTAACCCCTTTGGAAAAATGTCAATTTTTCGACTTTTTGAACTTCTTGTTTTTATAGCCTAGAAAGGCGTTTTCTGGCTCTAGAATATCGTCAAAGACATTTTTCTATTCTGTATTGCCTAAAAAAAAAAAAGTTGAAAAAATGGCCATTTTTGGACCAAAACCATGGGTTTAGCACTTTGGAAAAATGTCAATTTTTTGCCTTTTTGAACTTCTTGTTTTTATGGCTTAGAAAGGCGTTTTATGGCTCTAGAATATCGTCAAAGACATTATCCTGGCCTATATAGCGTAAAAAAAACAGTTGGAAAAATGTCAATTTTTCGACTTTTTGAACTTCTTGTTTTTATAGCCTAGAAAGCCTTGTTTTGGCTCTAGAATATCGTCAAAGACCATTTAATTGCTAATATTTCTTAAAAAAAAAAAATTCCAAAATGGCTTTCTTTTAACTAAAGCGATAGGTTAACCCGTTTGGAAAAATGTCAATTTTTCGACTGTTTCATCTTCTTGTTTTAGTAGCCTAGAAAGGCGATTTTTTTTTCTAGAATATCGTCAAAAACATTTTCGTGGCCTATATTGCCTAAAAAAAAAACGTTGGAAAAATGGCCATTTTTGGACCAAAACCATGGGTTAACCTCTTTGGAAAAATATCAATTTTTCGACTTTTTGAACTTTTTGTTTTTATAGCCTAGAAAGGCGTTTTTTAACTCTAGAATATCGTTAAAGACATTTTCCTGGCCTATATTGCCTAAAAAAGAAAAGTTGGAAAAATAGCCATTTTTAGACCGAAACCATGGGTTAACCCCTTTGGAAAAATGTCAATTTTTCGACTTTTTGAACTTCTTGTTTTTATAGCCTAGAAAGCCGTCTTGTGGCTCTAGAATATCATCAAAGATATTTTCCTCGCCTATATTGCGTAAAAAAAAAAAGTTGGATAAATGGCCATTTTTGGACCAAAACCATGGGTTAACCCCTTTTGAAAAATGTCAATTTTTCGACTTTTTAAACTTCTTGTTTTTATAGCCTTGAAAGGCGTTTTCTGGCTCTAGAATATCGTCAAAGACATTTTCCTGGCCTATATTGCCTAAAAAAAAAAAGTTGGAAAAATGGCCATTTTTGAACCAAAACCATGGGTTAACCTGTTTGGAAAAATGTGAATTTTTCGACTTTTTGAACTTCTTGTTTTTATAGCCTAGAAAGGCGTTTTTTGGCTCTAGAATTTCGTGAAAGACTTTTTCCTGGCCTTTATTGCCTAAAAAAAAAAGTTGGAAAAATGGCCTTTTTTGGACCAAAACCATGGGTTAACCCCTTTGGAAAAATGTCAATTTTTCGACTTTTTGAACTTTTTTTTTTTATAGCCTAGAAAGCCGTCTTTTGGCTCTAGAATATCGTCAAAGACATTTTCCTGGCGAATATTGTCTAAAAAAAAAAAGTTGGAAAAATGGCCATTTTTGGACCAAAACCATGGGTTAACCCACTTGGAAAAATGTCAATTTTTCGACTTTTTGAACTTCTTGTTTTTGTAGCCTAGAAAGGCGTTTCTTGGCTCTAGAATATCGTCAAACACATTTTCCTGGCCTATATTGCCTAGAAAAAAGAAGTTGGAAAAATGGCCATTTTTGGACCAAAACCATGGGTTAACCTCTTTGGAAAAATGTCAATTTTTCGACTTTTTGAACTTTTTTTTTTATATAGCCTAGAAAGGCGTTTTATGGCTCTAGAATACCGTCAAAGACATTTTCCTGTCCTATATTGCCTAGAAAAAAAAAGCTGGAAAAATGGCCATTTTTGGACCAAAACCATGGGTTAACCCCTTTGGAAAAATGTCAATTTTTCGACTTTTTGAACTTCTTGTTTTTATAGCCTAGAAAGGCGTTTTTTGGCTCTAGAATATCGTCAAAGACATTTTCCTGGCCTATATTGCATAAAAAAAAAAGTTGGAAAAATGGCCATTTTTGGACCAAAACCATGGGTTAACCCCTTTGGAAAAATGTGAATTATTGGACTTTTTGAACTTCTTGTTTTTATAGCCTAGAAAGGCGTTTTTCGCCTCTAGAATATCGTCAAAGACGTTTTCCTGGCCTATTTTGCCCAAAAAAAAATTTCGAAAAATGGCCATTTTTGGACCAAAACCACGGGTTAACCCCTTTGGAAAAATGTGAATTTTTCGACTTTTTGAACTTCTTGTTTTTATAGCCTAGAAAGGCGTTTTATGGCTCTAGAATATCGTCAAAGACATTTTCCTGGCCGATATTGCCTAGAAAAAAAAGTTGGAAAAATGGCCTTTTTTGGACCAAAACCATGGGTTAACCCCTTTGGAAAAATGTCAATTTTTCGACTTTTTGAACTTCTTGTTTTTAAAGCCGAGAAAGGCGTTTTTTGGCTCTAGAATATCGTCAGACATTTTCCTGGCCTATATTGCATAAAAAAAAAGTAGGAAAAAAGGCCATTTTTGGACCAAAACTATGGGTTAACCCCTTTGGAAAAATGTCAATTTTTCGACTTTTTGAACTTCTTGTTTTTATAGCCTAGAAAGGCGTTTTTTGGCTCTAGAATATTGTCAAAGACATTTTCCTAGCCTATATTGCATAAAAAAAAAAACTTGGAAAAATGGCCATTTTTGGACTAAAACCATGGGTTAACCCCTTTGGAAAAATGTCAATTATTCGACTTTTTGAACTTCTTGTTTTTATAGCCTAGAAAGGCGTTTTATGGCTCTAGAATATCGTCAAAGACATTTTCCTGGCCTATATTGCCTAGAAAAAAAAAGCTGGAAAAATGGCCTTTTTTGGACCAAATCCATGGGTTAACCCCTTTGGAAAAATGTCAATTTTTCGACTTTTTGAACTTCTTGTTTTTAAAGCCGAGAAAGGCGTTTTTTGACTCTAGAATATCGTCAAAGACATGTTTTTGGCCTATATTGCATTAAAAAAAAGTAGGAAAAATGGCCATTTTTGGACCAAAACTATGGGTCAACCCCTTTGGAAAAATGTCAATTTTTCGACTTTTTGAACGTCTTGTTTTTAAAGCCGAGAAAGCCGTTTTTTGGCTCTAGAATATCGTCAAAGACATTTTCCTGGCCTATATTTCATAAAAGAAAAAGTAGGAAAAATGGCCATTTTTTGACCAAAAGTATGGGTTAACCCCTTTGGAAAAATGTCAATTTTTCGACTTTTTGAACTTCTTGTTTTTATAGCGTAGAAAGCCGTTTTTTGGCTCTAGAATATCGTCAAAGTCATTTTCCTGGCCTATATTGCCTCAAAAAAACGTTGGAAAAATGGCCATTTTTGGACCAAAACTATGGGTTAACCCCTTTGGAAAAATGTCAATTTTTCGACTTTTTGAACTTCTTGTTTTTATAGTATAGAAAGGCGTTTTCTGGCTCTAGAATATCGTCAAAAACATTTCCCTGGCCTATATTGCCTAAAAAAGAAAGTTGGAAAAATGGCCATTTTTGTACCAAAACCATGGGTTAACCCCTTTGGAAAAATGTCAATTTTCCGACTTTTTGAATTTCTTGTTTTTATAGCCTAGAAAAGCGTTTTTTGGCTCTAGAATATCGCCAAAGAAATTTTCCTGGCCTATATTGCCTAAAAAAAAGAAAGTTGGATAAATGCCTCTTGTTGGACCAAAACCATGGGTTAACCCCTTTGGAAAAATGTCAATTTTTCGACTTTTTGAACTTCTTGTTTTTATAGCCTAGAAAGGCGTTTTTTGGCTCTAGAATATCGTCAAAGACATTTTCCTATCCTGTATTGCCTAAAAAACAAAAAGTTGGAAAAATGGCCATTTTTGGACCAAAACCATGGGTTAACCACTTTGGAAAAATGTCAATTTTTCGACTTTTTGAACTTCTTGTTTTTATAGCCTAGAAAGGCGTTTTATGGCTCTAGAATTTCATCAAAGACATTTTGCTGGGCTATATTGCGTAAAAAAAAAAGTTGGAAAAAGGGCCATTTTTGGACCAAAACCATGGGTTAACCCCTTTGGAAAAATGTCAATTTTTTGCCTGTTTGAACTTCTTGTTTTTATAGCTTAGAATGGCGTTTTTTGGCTCTAGAATATCGTCAAAGACATTATCCTGGCCTGTATTGCGTAAAAAAAACAGTTGGAAAAATGTCAATTATTGGACTTTTTGAACTTCTTGTTTTTATAGCCTAGAAAGCCTTGTTTTGGCTCTAGAATATCGTCAAAGACCATTTAATTGCTTATATTTCTTAAAAAAAAAAATTCCAAAATGGCTTTCTTTTAACTAAAGCGATACGTTAACCCGTTTGGAAAAATGTCAATTTTTTGACTTTTTAAACTTGTCTTTTTTATAGCCTAGAAAGGCGATTTTTTTTTCTAGAATATCGTCAAAGACATTTTCGTGGCCTATATTACCTAAAAAAAAAAGGTTGGAAAAATGGCCATTTTTGGACCAAAACCATGGGTTAACCTCTTTGGAAAAATATCAATTTTTCGACTTTTTGAACTTTTTGTTTTTATAGCCTAGAAAGGCGTTTTTTAACTCTAGAATATCGTTAAAGACATTTTCCTGGCCTATATTGCCTAAAAAAAAAAAGTTGGAAAAATGGCCATTTTTAGACCAAAACCATGGGTTAACCCCTTTGGAAAAATGTCAATTTTTCGACTTTTTGAACTTCTTGTTTTTATAGCCTAGAAAGCCGTCTTGTGGCTCTAGAATATCATCAAAGATATTTTCCTGGCCTATATTGCGTAAAAAAAAAAAGTTGGATAAATGGCCATTTTTGGACCAAAACCATGGGTTAACCCCTTTTGAAAAATGTCAATTTTTCGACTTTTTAAACTTCTTGTTTTTATAGCCTTGAAAGGCGTTTTCTGGCTCTAGAATATCGTCAAAGACATTTTCCTGGCCTATATTGCCTAAAAAAAAAAAGTTGGAAAAATGGCCATTTTTGAACCAAAACCATGGGTTAACCTGTTTGGAAAAATGTGAATTTTTCGACTTTTTGAACTTCTTGTTTTTATAGCCTAGAAAGGCGTTTTTTGGCTCTAGAATTTCGTCAAAGACTTTTTCCTGGCCTTTATTGCCTAAAAAAAAAAGTTGGAAAAATGGCCATTTTTGGACCAAAACCATGGGTTAACCCCTTTGGAAAAATGTCAATTTTTCGACTTTTTGAACTTCTTTTTTTTATAGCCTAGAAAGCCGTCTTTTGGCTCTAGAATATCGTCAAAGACATTTTCCTGGCGAATATTGTCTAAAAAAAAAAAGTTGGAAAAAGGGCCATTTTTGGACCAAAACCATGGGTTAACCCCTTTGGAAAAATGTCAATTTTTTGCCTGTTTGAACTTCTTGTTTTTATAGCTTAGAATGGCGTTTTTTGGCTCTAGAATATCGTCAAAGACATTATCCTGGCCTGTATTGCGTAAAAAAAACAGTTGGAAAAATGTCAATTATTGGACTTTTTGAACTTCTTGTTTTTATAGCCTAGAAAGCCTTGTTTTGGCTCTAGAATATCGTCAAAGACCATTTAATTGCTTATATTTCTTAAAAAAAAAAAAGTTCCAAAATGGCTTTCTTTTAACTAAAGCGATAGGTTAACCCGTTTGGAAAAATGTCAATTTTTTGACTTTTTAAACTTCTCTTTTTTATAGCCTAGAAAGGCGATTTTTTTTTCTAGAATATCGTCAAAGACATTTTCGTGGCCTATATTGCCTAAAAAAAAAAGGTTGGAAAAATGGCCATTTTTGGACCAAAACTATGGGTTAACCTCTTTGGAAAAATATCAATTTTTCGACTTTTTGAACTTTTTGTTTTTATAGCCTAGAAAGGCGTTTTTTAACTCTAGAATATCGTTAAAGACATTTTCCTGGCCTATATTGCCTAAAAAAAAAAAGTTGGAAAAATGGCCATTTTTAGACCAAAACCATGGGTTAACCCCTTTGGAAAAATGTCAATTTTTCGACTTTTTGAACTTCTTGTTTTTATAGCCTAGAAAGCCGTCTTGTGGCTCTAGAATATCATCAAAGATATTTTCCTGGCCTATATTGCGTAAAAAAAAAAAGTTGGATAAATGGCCATTTTTGGACCAAAACCATGGGTTAACCCCTTTTGAAAAATGTCAATTTTTCGACTTTTTAAACTTCTTGTTTTTATAGCCTTGAAAGGCGTTTTCTGGCTCTAGAATATCGTCAAAGACATTTTCCTGGCCTATATTGCCTAAAAAAAAAAAGTTGGAAAAATGGCCATTTTTGAACCAAAACCATGGGTTAACCTGTTTGGAAAAATGTGAATTTTTCGACTTTTTGAACTTCTTGTTTTTATAGCCTAGAAAGGCGTTTTTTGGCTCTAGAATTTCGTCAAAGACTTTTTCCTGGCCTTTATTGCCTAAAAAAAAAAGTTGGAAAAATGGCCTTTTTTGGACCAAAACCATGGGTTAACCCCTTTGGAAAAATGTCAATTTTTCGACTTTTTGAACTTCTTTTTTTTATAGCCTAGAAAGCCGTCTTTTGGCTCTAGAATATCGTCAAAGACATTTTCCTGGCGAATATTGTCTAAAAAAAAAAAGTTGGAAAAATGGCCATTTTTGGACCAAAACCATGGGTTAACCCACTTGGAAAAATGTCAATTTTTCGACTTTTTGAACTTCTTGTTTTTGTAGCCTAGAAAGGCGTTTCTTGGCTCTAGAATATCGTCAAACACATTTTCCTGGCCTATATTGCCTAGAATAAAGAAGTTGGAAAAATGGCCATTTTTGGACCAAAACCATGGGTTAACCTCTTTGGAAAAATGTCAATTTTTCGACTTTTTGAACTTTTTTTTTTTTATAGCCTAGAAAGGCGTTTTATGGCTCTAGAATACCGTCAAAGACATTTTCCTGTCCTATATTGCCTAGAAAAAAAAAGCTGGAAAAATGGCCATTTTTGGACCAAAACCATGGGTTAACCCCTTTGAAAAAATGTCAATTTTTCGACTTTTTGAACTTCTTGTTTTTATAGCCTAGAAAGGCGTTTTTTGGCTCTAGAATATCGTCAAAGACATTTTCCTGGCCTATATTGCATAAAAAAAAAAGTTGGAAAAATGGCCATTTTTGGACCAAAACCATGGGTTAACCCCTTTGGAAAAATGTGAATTATTGGACTTTTTGAACTTCTTGTTTTTATAGCCTAGAAAGGCGTTTTTCGCCTCTAGAATATCGTCAAAGACGTTTTCCTGGCCTATTTTGCCCAAAAAAAAATTTCGAAAAATGGCCATTTTTGGACCAAAACCACGGGTTAACCCCTTTGGAAAAATGTGAATTTTTCGACTTTTTGAACTTCTTGTTTTTATAGCCTAGAAAGGCGTTTTATGGCTCTAGAATATCGTCAAAGACATTTTCCTGGCCGATATTGCCTAGAAAAAAAAGTTGGAAAAATGGCCTTTTTTGGACCAAAACCATGGGTTAACCCCTTTGGAAAAATGTCAATTTTTCGACTTTTTGAACTTCTTGTTTTTAAAGCCGAGAAAGGCGTTTTTTGGCTCTAGAATATCGTCAGACATTTTCCTGGCCTATATTGCATAAAAAAAAAGTAGGAAAAAAGGCCATTTTTGGACCAAAACTATGGGTTAACCCCTTTGGAAAAATGTCAATTTTTCGACTTTTTGAACTTCTTGTTTTTATAGCCTAGAAAGGCGTTTTTTGGCTCTAGAATATCGTCAAAGACATTTTCCTAGCCTATATTGCATAAAAAAAAAACTTGGAAAAATGGCCATTTTTGGACTAAAACCATGGGTTAACCCCTTTGGAAAAATGTCAATTATTCGACTTTTTGAACTTCTTGTTTTTATAGCCTAGAAAGGCGTTTTATGGCTCTAGAATATCGTCAAAGACATTTTCCTGGCCTATATTGCCTAGAAAAAAAAAGTTGGAAAAATGGCCTTTTTTGGACCAAATCCATGGGTTAACCCCTTTGGAAAAATGTCAATTTTTCGACTTTTTGAACTTCTTGTTTTTAAAGCCGAGAAAGGCGTTTTTTGACTCTAGAATATCGTCAAAGACATGTTTTTGGCCTATATTGCATTAAAAAAAAGTAGGGAAAATGGCCATTTTTGGACCAAAACTATGGGTCAACCCCTTTGGAAAAATGTCAATTTTTCGACTTTTTGAACGTCTTGTTTTTAAAGCCGAGAAAGCCGTTTTTTGGCTCTAGAATATCGTCAAAGATATTTTCCTGGCCTATATTTCATAAAAGAAAAAGTAGGAAAAATGGCCATTTTTTGACCAAAACTATGGGTTAACCCCTTTGGAAAAATGTCAATTTTTCGACTTTTTGAACTTCTTGTTTTTATAGCGTAGAAAGCCGTTTTTTGGCTCTAGAATATCGTCAAAGTCATTTTCCTGGCCTATATTGCCTCAAAAAAACGTTGGAAAAATGGCCATTTTTGGACCAAAACTATGGGTTAACCCCTTTGGAAAAATGTCAATTTTTCGACTTTTTGAACTTCTTGTTTTTATAGTAGAGAAAGGCGTTTTCTGGCTCTAGAATATCGTCAAAAACATTTCCCTGGCCTATATTGCCTAAAAAAGAAAGTTGGAAAAATGGCCATTTTTGTACCAAAACCATGGGTTAACCCCTTTGGAAAAATGTCAATTTTCCGACTTTTTGAATTTCTTGTTTTTATAGCCTAGAAAAGCGTTTTTTGGCTCTAGAATATCGCCAAAGAAATTTTCCTGGCCTATATTGCCTAAAAAAAAGAAAGTTGGATAAATGCCTCTTGTTGGACCAAAACCATGGGTTAACCCCTTTGGAAAAATGTCAATTTTTCGACTTTTTGAACTTCTTGTTTTTATAGCCTAGAAAGGCGTTTTTTGGCTCTAGAATATCGTCAAAGACATTTTCCTATCCTGTATTGCCTAAAAAACAAAAAGTTGGAAAAATGGCCATTTTTGGACCAAAACCATGGGTTAACCACTTTGGAAAAATGTCAATTTTTCGACTTTTTGAACTTCTTGTTTTTATAGCCTAGAAAGGCGTTTTATGGCTCTAGAATTTCATCAAAGACATTTTGCTGGGCTATATTGCGTAAAAAAAAAAGTTGGAAAAAGGGCCATTTTTGGACCAAAACCATGGGTTAACCCCTTTGGAAAAATGTCAATTTTTTGCCTGTTTGAACTTCTTTTTTTTATAGCTTAGAATGGCGTTTTTTGGCTCTAGAATATCGTCAAAGACATTATCCTGGCCTGTATTGCGTAAAAAAAACAGTTGGAAAAATGTCAATTATTGGACTTTTTGAACTTCTTGTTTTTATAGCCTAGAAAGCCTTGTTTTGGCTCTAGAATATCGTCAAAGACCATTTAATTGCTTATATTTCTTAAAAAAAAAAAGTTCCAAAATGGCTTTCTTTTAACTAAAGCGATAGGTTAACCCGTTTGGAAAAATGTCAATTTTTTGACTTTTTAAACTTCTCTTTTTTATAGCCTAGAAAGGCGATTTTTTGTTCTAGAATATCGTAAATGACATTTTCCTGGCCTATATTGCCTAGAAAATAAACGTTGGAAAAATGGCCATTTTTAGACCCAAACCATGGGTTAAGCCCTTTGGAAAAATGTCAATTTTTCGACTGTTTCATCTTCATGTTTTAATAGGCTAGAAAGGCGCTTTTTGGCTCTAGAATATTGTCAAAGACATTTTCGTGGCCTATATTGCCTAAAAAAAAAAAGTTGGAAAAATGGCCATTTTAGGACCAAAACCATGGGTTAACCCCTTTGGAAAAATATCAATTTTTCGACTTTTTGAACTTTTTGTTTTTATTGCCTAGAAAGGTGTTTTTTAACTCTAGAATATCGTTAAAGACATTTTCCTATCCTATATGGGCTAAAAAAGAAAAAGTTGGATAAATGGCCATTTTTGGACCGAAACCATGGGTTAACCCCTTTGGAAAAATGTCAATTTTTCGACTTTTTGAACTGCTTGTTTTTATAGCCTAAAAAAGGCGTTTTTCGGCTCTAGAATATCGTCAAAAACATTTTCCTGGCCTATATTGCCTAAAAAAAAAGTTGGAAAAATGGCCATTTTTGGACCAAAACTATGGGTTAACCTCTTTGGAAAAATGTCAATTTTTCGACTTTTTGAACTTCTTGTTTTTATAGCCTAGAAAGCCGTTTTATGGCTCTAGAATATCGTCAAAGACATTTTCCTATCCTATATTGCCTAAAAAAACAAAAGTTGGAAAAATGGCCATTTTTGGACCAAAACCATGGGTTAACCCCTTTGGAAAAATGTCAATATTTCGACTTTTTGAACTGCTTGTTTTTATAGCCTAGAAAGGCGTTTTATGGCTCTAGAATATCGTCAAAGACATTTTGCTGGCCTATATTGCGAAAAAAAAAAGTTGGAAAAATGGCCATTTTTGGACCAAAACCATGGGTTAACCCCTTTGTAAAAATGTCAATTTTTCGACTTTTTGAACTTCTTGTTTTTATAGCTTAGAAAGGCGTTTTTTGGCTCTAGAATATCGTCAAAGACATTATCCTGGCCTATATTGCGTAAAAAAAAAGTTGGAAAAATGCCGATTTTTGGACCAAAACCATGGGTTAACCCCTTTTAAAAAATGTCAATTTTTGGACTTTTTGAACTTCTTGTTTTTATAGCCTAGAAAGCCGTCTTTTGGCTCTAGAATATCGTCAAAGACCATTTAATTGCTTATATTTCTTAAAAAAAAAAGTTCCAAAATGGCTTTCTTTTAACTAAAGCGATAGCTTAACCCGTTTGGAAAAATGTCAATTTTTTGACTTTTTAAACTTCTCTTTTTTATAGCCTAGACAGGCGATTTTTTGTTCTAGAATATCGTAAATGACATTTTCCTGGCCTATATTGCCTAGAAAATAAACGTTCGAAAAATGGCCATTTTTGGACCAAAACCATGGGTTAAGCCCTTTGGAAAAATGTCAATTTTTCGACTGTTTCATCTTCTTGTTTTAATAGCCTAGAAAAGCGCTCTTTGGCTCTAGAATATCGTGAAAGACATTTTCGTGGCCTATATTGCCTAAAAAAAAAAATTTGGAAAAATGGCCATTTTTGGACCAAAACCATGGGTTAACCTCTTTGGAAAAATATCAATTTTTCGACTTTGTCATCTTTTTGTTTTTATAGCCTAGAAAGGCGTTTTTTAACTCTAGAATATCGTTAAAGACATTTTCCTGGCCTATATTGCCTAAAAAAAAAAAGTTGCAAAAATGGCCATTTTTGGAGCAAAAGCATGGGTTAACCTCTTTGGAAAAATGTCAATTTTTTGACTTTTTGAACTTGTTGTTTTTATAGCCTACAAAGCCGTCTTTTGGCTCTAGAATATCATCAAAGACATTTTTCTGGCCTATATTGCGTAAAAAAAAAAAGTTGGAAAAATGGCCACTCTTGGACCAAAACCATGGGTTAACCCGTTTGGAAAATTGTCAATTTTTCGCCTTTTTGAACTTGTTGTTTTTATAGCCTAGAAAGTCGTTTTTTTGCTCTAGAATATCGTCAAAGACATTTTCCTGGCCTATATTGCCTAAAAAAAAAAACCTGGAAAAATGGCCATTTTTGGACCAAAACCATGGGTTAACCCCTTTGGGAAAATGTCAATTTTTCGAGTTTTTGAACTTCTTGTTTTTATAGCCTAGAAAGGCGTTTTTTGGCTCTAGAATTTCGTCAAAGACATTTTCCTGGCCTAAATTGCCTAAAACAAAAAAAGTTGAAAAAAATCCCATTTTTGGACCAAAACCATGGGTTAACCCCTTTGGAAAAATGTCAATTTTTCGACTTTTTGAACTTCTTGTTTTTATACCTTAGAAACGCATTTTTTGGCTTTATAATATCGTCAAAGACATTTTCCTGGCCTATATTGCCTAAAAAAAAAAGTTGGAAAAATGGCCATTGTTGGACTAAAACCATGGGTTAACCCGTTTGGAAAAATGTCAATTTTTCGACTGTTTGAACTTCTTGTTTTTATAGCCTAGAAAGGCGTTTTTTGGCTCTAGAATATCGTCAAAGACATTTTTCTGGCCTATATTCCGTAGAAAAAAAAAATTTGAAAAATGGTCATTTTTGGACCAAAACCATGGGTTAACCCCTTTGGAAATATGTCAATTTTTTTACTTTTTGAACTTCTTGTTTTTATAGCCTAGAAAGGCGTTTTTTCGTTCTAGAATATCGTAAAAGACATTTTCCTGGCTTATTTTGCCTAAAAAAAAAAAGTTAAAATAATACCATTTTTGGACCAAAACCATGGGTTAACCCCTTTGGAAAAATGTCAATTTTTCGACTTTTTGATCTTCTTGTTTTTGTAGCCTAGACAGGCGTTTTTTCGTTCTAGAATATCGTAAAAGACATTTTCCTGGCATATATTGACTAAAAAAAGAAGTTATAAAAATGGCCATTTTTGGACCAAAACCATGGGTTAACCCCTTTGGAAATATGTTAATTTTTCCACTTTTAAACTTCTTGTTTTTACAGCGTAGAAAGGCGTTTTTTCGTTCTTGGATATCGTAAATGACATTTTCCTGGCCTATATTGCCTAAAAAAAAAATTGGAAAAATGGCCCATTTTCGACCAAAACCATGGTTTAACCCCTTTGGAAAAATGTCAATTTTTCGACTTTTTGAACTTCTTGTTTTTATAGCCTAGAAAGGCGTTTTTTCTGTCTAGAATATGATAAAAGACATTTTACTGGCCTATATTGCCTAAAAAATTAAAGTTGGAAAATTGGCCATTTTTGGACCAAAACCATGGGTTAACTCCTTTGGAAAAATCTTAATTTTTCAACTTTTTGAACCTGTTGTTTTAATAAAAAAGAAAGTTGTTTTTTCGTTCTAGAATATGGTAAAAGACATTTTCGTCGCCTATATTGCCAAAAAAAAAATTTGGCAAAAAGGCCATTTTTTGACCAAAACCATGGTTTTACCACTTTGGAAAAATCTAAATTTTTCGACTTTTTGAACTTCTTGATTTTATAGCCTAGAAAGGCGTTTTTTGGCTCTAGAATATCGTCAAAGACATTTTCCTGGCCTATATTGCGTAAAAAAAAAGTTGGAAAAATGCCGATTTTTGGACCAAAACCATGGGTTAACCCCTTTGGAAAAATGTCAAGTTTTTGACTTTTTGAACTTTTTGCTTTTATAGCCTAGAAAGGTGTTTTTTTGTTCTAGAATATGGTGAATGACATTTTCCTGGCCTATATTGCCTGAAAAGAAAGTTGGAAAAATGGCCATTTTCGGAGCAAAACCATGGGTTAACCCCTTTGGAAAAATCTCAATTTTTCGACTATTTTAACTTCTTGTTTTAATAGCCTAGAAAGACGTTTTTTCATTATAGAATATCGTAAAAGATATTTTCCTGGCCTATTTTGCCTAAAAAAGAAAGTTGGAAAAATGGCCATTTTTGGACCATAACCATGGGTTAACCCCTTTGGAAAAATGTCAATTTTTCCACTTTTTGGACTTTTTTTTTTTAGAGCCTAGAAAGGCGTGTTTTTGTTCTGGAATATCATAAAAGACATTTTCCTGGCCTATATTGCCTAAAAAAAAGTTGAGAAAGTGGCCATTTTTGGACCAAAACCATGGGTTAACCCCTTTGGAAAAATGTCAATTTTTTGACGTTTTGAACTTTTTTTTTTATAGCCTAGAAAGGCATTTTTTTTTGTTCTAGAATGTCGTAAAAGACATTTTTCTTGCCTATATTGTCTAAAGAAAAACTTGGAAAAATGGCCATTTTTGGACCAAAACCCTTGGGAAAATGTAGAGTTTTCGTGTTTTTGAACTTCTTGTTTTTTATTGCCTAGAAAGGCGTTTTTTTTCGTTCTCTGATATCGTAAAAGACATTTTCCTTTCCTATATTGCCTAAAAAAAAGTTGGAAAAATGGCCACTTTTTGACCAAAACCATGGGTTAACCTCTTTGGAAAAATGTCAATTTTTCGACTGTTTGAACTTCTTGTTTTTATAGCCTAGAAAGGTTTTTTTTCGTTCTAGAATACCGTAAAAGACTTTTTCCTGGCCTATATTGCCTAAAAAAAAAAGTTGGAAAAATGGCCATTTTTGGACCAAAACCATGGGTTAACCCGTTTGGAAAAATGTCAATTTTTGGACTTTATGAACTTGTTTTTATAGCCTAGAAAGGCGTTTTTTCGTTCTAGAATATCGTAAAAGACATTTTTCTGGGCTATTTTGCCTAAAATATAAAAGTTTAAATAGAATATCGTAAATCACAATTTCCTGGCTTATATTATCTAAAAACAAGATGGAAAAATGGCAAATTTTTGTCAAAAATTTCAAATTTCCTTTTTTTTTTTGTCTTAAGCCAAAATAGACAAAAACAAAGAGGTTTAAAACGTTGTAGATAGAAAAGATGACAGTTTAGACTGGTAAAACATCGATCCATAAAACTCAAAATGTTTGCATTTTTTTAAAGGGGATTTTCCATGGTTTTGGTGAAAAATGTTTAATTTCCTCACTCGTTGTTTTTAAGCAAAGTAGGTTAAAAAAAAGTGCTTTCTGAACCTTGTACATAGAAAACTAGTCATTTTAAATTCTTAAAATATCGATTTAAAAAAGTCGAAAATTTGCCATTATTTCAAAGTGGTTAGTCCACGGTTTGGGTCAAAAATTTCAAATTTCCTCATTCTTTTTCTTTTAAGGCAAAATAGGCCAATACAAAGTGTTTTGAAACCTTACATAGGAAAATAGTCATTTTAGACTCTTCAAACATCGATTTAGAAAAGTCGATAATTTTACATTTTTTAAAGGGGTTAGTCCATGGTTTTGGTCAAAAATTTCAGTTCACCTCATTCGATGTTTTTAAGCAAAATAGCCCAGGACAAAGTGTTTGAAAATCTTGCAGATAGAAATCTAGGCATTTTGGACTGATAAAATATCGATTTAAAAAACGCAAATAGTTTTGCATTTTCTCACAGGGCACTGTCTATGGTTTTAATCAAAAATTTCAAACTTTCTCATTCTTTGCTTTTAAGCAAAATAAGCCAAAACAAAGTGCTTTGAAACCTTCTAGATAGAGAACTAGTCATTTCACACTATTGAAAAATCGATTTAAAGCAGTCAAAAATTTTGCAGTTTTTCAAAGGGGATGGTCCATGGTTTTGGTCAAAAATTTGAAATTTCCTCATTCTTTGTTTTAAGGCAAAATAGGCCGAAACAAAGCGTTTTGAAACCTTACATAGGAAAATGGCCGTTTTAGACTCTTCAAACATCGATTTAGAAAAGTCGAAAATTTTACATTTTTTTAAAGGGGTTAGTCGATGGTTTTGGTCAAAAATTTCAGTTTGCCTCATTCGATGTTTTTAAGCAAAATAGCCCAGGACAAAACCTGGACAAAATAATCGCTACGGCTAAAGGAAAGTAACATAGCTTAATGACATCCCGCTCAGACTTATTTATTTCAATTGAACCAGCGCTGACAAAAGGTGGTGAATCAATTATACAGACACATCCTTGACTGATTCAGAAATCTCTGACAATCGCTAATAATTCTAGTATCGCCACAACACAATGATATCAATTACTATAAACCTGGGCCAGACCCAGCGTGAAATAAATAGTTATAGCAGTTAAAATTGATCATAGTCAAGATGTCGAAAGATGACATTTCAGCTACGACGCTTTGACGAGTCTATCTTTTTGTCGAGGGTCGAGTGTGGAGGGTAATTTTTTTTTCAATTTTTTTTATAAAAAAATGTGGTGTTGTTGTTTTTGTTTAATTAAAATAGTACGTGGACATTCGAATTCGCTTAAAAGTAAAGAACCTTAGCAAAGAACCTTATCCCTCCCTGTGAAGCCTTGTAGACAGGTTGTGCCAAAAAAAAATATCACAGAGCTTAGGCAGGGGCACCCAACGACTGTTTTCTGTAAAATTTCTGTTCGGAGAAGCAAAAATTTGCCTACAATTTTCTATTACTTGAGGAAGGCTAAAACTTTTTAAGATGGCCGTTCCATTCATGTACAGATTTCTTAGGTTATCTAATAAATTCCCTACGATTTTCTAAAGTTTAGTTTTCGCATTTCAGTCCCCAAGTTAAGTTAGCCTATTTTTCGGATTGGAAAATGCGATGGAGGGAGCAATCACAAAAATTCTCACTTTCATAAAACCTAAAATTGCATCTAAAATTTTCGGGAAAATAATATTACTGAGGCCCTAAGTAATTTCGAAAAGATTCAAGTTGCCCTAGAACAGAACACGTTACTTGATAACAGGTTTCTCAATATGAGTGACTGCCTAAGAACGTCTCCTGCTCTGTTGACGAGCCACCATATAGTAAAAAATTTCAAAATGAGCTTGGCCGCCTGTGGAAGCAGGAATTACAAAATAACAACTAAAGGATATGCGGCTAAATTAGCGATTAAAGCCTAGGCCCTAACCTAACCCTTCCAACTTTTCCCAGTTTTTGGCTAGGCGGACCAACCCATCTTCATGAGATGGAGGCGATGAAAAACGAAATATATTATTGTATTGAAAGTTAGCATAATCGTCTGCTTCGTAGCCTGCAAAGCAGGCGTATTTTGGGGCGGGATCCATGAATTGTTTTCAGGAATGACGTTGTCCCGCCATCTTGGACGTTAATACTACCAGAGAGTTGGGACGAGTCATGCTTTTCAAGATGGCGGCCACGATCAATGTACCTCCGAGTTTTCGTTAAAAAACGCCTGCTCTGCAGGCTATCTGCTTCGATCTGATCGCTGTTCGTGAATAAACGTTCTCCTTTTCGTGCAAAATAGGAAATAATCGCTGAAGCCGTTGTGAACGGAAAGTTTTTTGCGCAGACACCTCTGATTTATGTTTGAAATGGACACTAGGGATAAAGGTGTTACAAAATTAGTTTCGCCACATGACTTCCTATTATCCCACTGCCGCCATCAACTGCGCCGATAAGTGTTGGTTTTGCGTTCCTTTTGTGTTTCAGGGTGTTTCAAAATTCTGCAGTGATATACTTTTTAAGCTGCGGAACATTAACGTTGAAGGAGTTTATTATTGCGGCGCGACTCGGGCGATAGCATCAACCATCTAAATTACCCGGGGGGGGACTCCCATATGAAACAGACGGGGATGCTCGTCGTCTCGCTTAGGGGTGTAAATTTTGGATTTTGGTCTCGTTTAGGGTGTTCCGGGCAAAGCGCTAATATTTTAAGCCGCCAAGGTCTCGTTTAGGGTTCCGCGAAGAACTTGAGATTTATGACAATGCTTTTAAAAACTACTTTTAGATAAAAGCATTCGATAATTATGTCTTTACATCATTAAAACTCATTGCATGTCGTATTTGTGTGTTTTTAAGCGGTCTCTTTTAGGGGTCAAAATTTGCTTAAGCCACGCCCAGATTGGTCTCCTTAAGGGGTCACAAAAAGCTTGAGCCACGCCCAGACGGTCTCCTTTAGGGGTTAAATTCAAAATTTCCGACGAGCATCCCCGTCTGTTTTATATGGGAGTCCCCCCCCCCCCCCGGGCTAAATTATCACTCTAGATACGCACCTACGTACCTAGGTCACGATTTCCGGTGTCGGTGATTATCGATGACTTGTATTATAAAATTTTATGGAACGTCTGCGTGGGAGGCTAGAAGTCGGCCCGAATCGGAAACTCGTTCCTAGTACTCCTCGGCTGTCCTTTGGACGGAATGATTTAGGCACATGCAACCGTTTATCGGCCACAGATACAGGTCTGGCGCCGTAGGCAAAACAGCTCTGGCAAAAGGCTGTTTATTCTTTTGAATTCAGTCGTGGTTTGACCTTGAGTAGACTATATTCTTCTTGAATGGCAGTATCTAATCTTAAGCTCGGCGCTTTTACTGTTTTTCTCTTGTGCGTGTGGGAAATTCACTTCTTTTATTCGGTGAAAGAAGACCTCTACACAAGACCTCCTGTCAAGCGATCGACCAACAACTGTAGTCGAATTCTAAAGGTAATAGTAGAACAGATTCTAGTGGGTTATAAATGAACATTTTACTGTTTAATTCATTTGGCGAAAGCGAAGTTAATATAGTGGAAATGATAACCGAGACGAGGTGTAGAAGATCAATTAACCGCAGTTGCTGACGTTGAGGAGAATGTTTTTTTTTAGTATATTTAATTCAGTAATTAACGGAGACTGAAAGAAAGGTATTCTGCCAGCGCACCGCACCATAAACACCGATGCATGAAGTTCTATACCCATAAAAATCACTGTTTTATCGTTAGTCGTATACAGTCGAACCTCCTGTAATCAACCTCCCAAAACGCGAAGATTTAGTGGTCGCCTATGAATGGTGGTCGCTTACGAGAATCGAACCACTGGGAATCTCTGCTAAGAAAACAGAGAAGAGGTACTGACACAACTACTTTTTGGAAAAGGATGTATCAGGGGCACCCAGTGACGGTTTCCTCCTACATACATTCAAAACACTTTCTAGGATATCCAGAGTACTTCTAGATCTCTAGAAATGCACTCTAATCGGTGCTACAGAATTTGAATCTGTTCGGTCATCCTAGGGCAACGTAAGCCGTTTTTTCGAAATTACAAGGTCTTCAGTATTATTTTCCCGAAAGTCTTAGATGTAATTTAGAGTTTTACGAAAGTAAGAATTTCTCTCTCCATCACATTTTCGAATCCGAAAATTTTTTAACCTAGAGAGTGAAGTGCGCACAATTTAACTTTAGAAAATCGTAGGGAATTTATTAGATAAGCTTCGAAAATTTTAAATGAATGGAGTGGTCATCTAGAAATTTTTAGCCCCCCTCAAGCTATAGAAAATTTTAGGCCATTTCTGCAAAGATTCTTCTTGCCTTTATTTAGTTGCATGGCAGCACCGATACTACATCACGCAAGTCGGCCACGTTGTTTTAAATCAGTTTTGCAGTAGTCTTCGGACTTCTCCTTCTTGTTCATTGAAGAAAGGATGTTTTGGAAGGTCACGATCACTTCCGCTTTAATTTTTTTCTGCAAAAGATATTTGCACGATGAACTTCACTTTTTTACCTTTATTTGTATTTGAAACCGCGCGAGAAGTGTTTCCTTTCAATACGGCGGGTCGCGTGATCGTGACATAATATTCAGAGATAGAACGTATCTCGTATTTTGTTTCCTTGGCTTCCTGGTGAAGTTTCAGGTACGTGAAGCTATCAAATGCGTGTACCTTAGTGCCAACCGTTTTTCGATGGCATGGGAAAATGGAATTCAAATTCCATTTACATTTTTCGTTTTTGCATGACATTGAAAAACAGATTTGAATATTGCTTTTTGTTTTTCGTTTTCGCTTACTTTGAAAAACGGATTTTTGCACGAATTTGAAAAGTGGATTAATACACCAGTCATTTGAAACTCCGCCCGCCCCCCCCCCCCCCCCCCTTGAGGGGCCTTTCACTTCATAATCACTCCATTTTTATTCCCCCGGTAGGCGGGGGATACGCTAGGAATCCCGGTTGCCTCCCTGACCGGGGAATAAGCAGGGCATTCACTCTGTGGTAAGCGATTCCATTTTCGTGCCGCGTAGTAATTTTGCATACATTTTTATCGCTTCTCGCAGCTGAAGAAATATATGTATGCTTTGTATGAGTCTTTGACGCGGCTTACATACGACACGTCTTAAATAAGACACAAACTGTACCATTTATACGAGCATATAAGGAGTGTCTTAGCTAAGTCCCGTTTTCTTTAAGCCTTGAACACATTTTTTGTGCCACTTATTGGAGAAGTTAACTAGACCCGTCTTATTTCAGTTTCGCCGTTCATGTGGCCCAATTGTTTAATACCTTATGATGTAGTAATTTGTTGTATCCTGGAAATGACGACAAGAAAGACACTTTGTAATGATTGAGTCATTCTACAAAAACTCCAGAAGACTGTAAAACTTGATTTGTAATTTTTTGTTATCTCGCATCTTGTGACTTCAAGTTGTAAAGTGTTCAAATGTTCGTCATTTTCCTTCTCCATCGAGGATATGCAAGTGTTGCGATAGCGGCGTGTTTTTTCGCGGCTATCATATCATTTGTCATCCATTGTTAAAAAGGGAGTACCGTGTGTGTAAGACATATCATTGCAGGGTGGGGGGGGGGGGGAGTTTACTACTCACTTTGGCCCCGGGGAGAGAAAAATTCACTTACTTTCAGTTACATAAAAAGTAAATGCCCCGGTCCCACCCTGAGGGGGTGGCCGGGGCTTCAAATGACTTGACTGGTGCAGTGATCCCTTTTTCAAGTCATGCAAAAATGACAAACGAAATTCAGATCTGTTTTTCAAAGTGATGAGAAAACGAGAAACGAAATTCAAATCCGTTTTTCAAAGTAATGCAAAAACGAAAAACAAAAAACGAAATTCATATCCGTTTTTCAAAGTGATGCAAAAACGAAAAACGAAAACTGAAATTGATATCCGTTTTTTAAAGTGATGCGAAAACGAAAACCGAAATACAAAGTGTAAAACCGTTTTTTAAAGTTAGGGCGAAAACGAAAAACAAAAAGCAAAATTCAAATCTGTTTTTCAATGTCATGCGAAAACGAAAAATGGAAATGGCACTTGAATTCCCTTTTCCTATGCCATCGGAAAACGGTTGGCACTAAGGTACACGCATTCTCAAAGCTGGCGGAGAAGTGAGAGCTCGAATCCTGACAATTGAGTTTGTTTGTTTTCTCTCTTTCTTTCTTTCTTTCTTTCTTTTCTTTTCTTTTTTTTTGCCAAGAATCAAACGCACACATTCGCATAAGAAGAGACACGGAAAGGCCGTTTCGGAAATTAGATAATTCACAATGTTTACGATATAATTTCTCCCGTTTAATATGCCTCACTTGCAACGAAATTACTCACAATACAGTCTCATTGTTGTAGTACACTACCACGCTAAAACGTTCCCAGTAGAAAATCTATCTCGAAAAGTAACATGTCACACTTAACTACCTTTGACAGCTATTGTCATAATCCCTATCTTATGTCAACAGTATAATTGAATGTAGTACAGGCCAAACCGCCAAAACAATTGCGGGAAACGTTTTGTTGACATAAACAAAAATGGCCGAAGGCACCTGGCAAAGGAATTACATGAAAGAGAATTTTCTTTTTGGAGTATCATAACACGGCATTGAAAGCTCATGTTGATAATAATCTTGCAAATTTTAACACAAGAACTTAATTAAACAAGTATCGGTTCCCCTGGCTCTCTATCCTCACTTTGCCCCTCCTAGCGCCTGCTACGCAGGCTAGCATGCGCAATAAATCTTAGTTTTCAAGTTTCCGGCAGGAATTATTTGTCATTGACAACTAAATGCTTCAGTGTGAAGAATGCTTGCATCGGACATCGTTTGCGATCGATTACTTTTTCTTGTCGATAAAAGATATAGTTGTCGCCAACTAAATGTCTAGTCTGTGAAGGCCCTTAGTTTTTTCTTTTTAATTTATTTGTTCTATGGTGCTTTTCATATCGCTCGTCCCAACTTGCTGACACGCAGGAACATTCTCTGCAACAGACGAGAAGAACGAAGTTTGAGTACTTTTAAAACCATGCATCATTTCAATTTGGCAACTGTAACTGCAACCTCCCTGATTTTGATCCTAATAATTTAAGTGAAGCTAAGATCAAACACTATATAGATATAATAAAACAAAAATATATTGCATATTGGCAACATACAATCCATCATTCTAAGAAACTACAATTTTACAGCTTATTTAAACATGATTATAAAATTTCAAGTTATCTAGACTTAACTAGAAACTCTGCTAATAGGAAAGATTTAGTGAAAATTCGTATAAGTAACCACAAACTCATGATTGAAACTGGAAGATATAATCAAACTTCCGGCAACGACAGATTCTGTCCTATTTGTAACTCTGGTATAATTGAAGACGAATTTCATTTTCTCTTCCATTGTCCAAAATACTCAATCCCAAGGGAGAAATTCTACAATCAAATCCAACAAAATTTTGTCGACTCTAATCAGCTATCTTACACAGAATTAATAATTAAATTGATGAATTCACAGAATTTTTCCGTAAATTCACATTTGTTGAAATTTGTCTCATTATGTAATGATTTACGTAATAATTTGTTATCAAATCATGCTGATGACACTTGATTGTCTAAAGTAATCATTGCATTGCATTATCATTGTTATGATTTGTTTGTTTGTTTGTTTGTTTTTTGTTTTTTGTTTTGTTTTGTTTCTGTTTTTTTTTTTATGTTAAAGCTTTTGCAATACTGTAACTACATAATTATAGTCATGCAAATAAAGCTTATGTTGTTGTTATTGTTGTTGTAACCTTTGCATAAGTCATTTTGTTATTATTATTATTATTATTATTATTATTTTTTATAGTTCAACAGTAGTTACTGTCACCATCTCATAAACGTCGAGGCAAATGAAAACCTTGTGCAAGGAAGAAAAATAAAAATCAGCGAAAACGAAACTTACGAAAAACATAACCATGGACACTGCAAGGACATTGAAGAAAAGTACTTTTGTCATCCTCAACCTACGCAGGCTGAGCTGGACTTGAGAATAGCTTATGTAATTGTGGCTTACAAAGGTTCTGGACTTATAGAGAATCTTCTAAGAGCAATTTATATGCCTCACAACGTCTACTGTTTACATCTTGATAAGAAATCCACGGCGAACTTCAAACGTGCCGTTCATTCCTTTATTGATTGTTTGCCAAACGTTTTCATAACAAAGAAATTGATAGATGTTGTTTGGGGACACGTGTCCGTTTTGCAAGCACAGTTGAACTGTATGGAAGATCTTTTCCACAGCGATGTACCGTGGAAGTATTTAATCACATTAGTAGGACAAGATTACCCCCTTTACGGCAACAAAGGCATCGTTGAGGGGCTGAAAAAACTCAACGGACTGAACAACATAGAGAGTTATCCCATGCCTGAGTACTTTGCCAAACGCGCAGACAAAATCTGGACTCTTACAGAAACAGGGAAAGGAAAAGAACACGATGGTTACAGAATGGATTGTACAGGGAAACCAAAGGCCCCCCCTCCTCATAACATCACTATAATGAAAGGATGGAACCATATTGCAGCAACAAGGAAATTTGTGGAGTTTGTTTTGTACGATAAAATAGCCACCGACTTTTATCAATGGTTATCCGATATTCATATCCCGGATGAAGTGTTTTTCTCTTCTTTGCAGCGTCATCCGGGAACCCCCGGCGGTTACCATGACAACGACAATCCTGAGTGGATAATGCGCGCGTTCGCGTGGATTCATAAAAGCGATAATCAGTGTTTCGGCAACTGGATTAGACACAATTGTTGGCTTTCTACTCGTGATCTTCGCTGGATTTTGGCGGAGAAAAATCGGAACAACCTTTTTATTCAAAAGATTCCATTCGAATACGAAGAAAATTTAGTAGAGTGTTTATCTGCAGTCGTTCAGACAGGGAATACCCATCTGACTTCACCCGAAACTCCACTACAGCCGTTTCTTAGTTGGCGCTCATCGCCGGACAATTTCGCGGCAAGCGTTGAAAGACTAACCTTATATAGCAAATTTATGTATAGAAAGTTAAAAAACAGTAAAATATACCTAAATGCTGTATGTAATGGTTAGTTAAAAGCAACGTGTAACGGTATTTATTTTTCTTTGAAGATGATAAAAATGTATTGCAGAAAAGCAGAAAACAGACCTCTGGAGCCAGGTTACTAGCTGTTACTGCGGCAGTATGGACGGGACCTGAGAGTTTGAACCATTCTTCTCCCTTTTCGTCAGTGTATTAACAATGTACATGAAATCTACATTTTGTCACGGTAAAAAATTGCATCTTCACCGAAAAGTCTAAAAATATTAATATAGCTGTATTTATTGCTTCAATCACTATTCTCTTCTTCAGCTATCCTCCATGGAAGACTGCGAATGCCCAGTTCTCCATGATGGTTTCTCGCCCCTCGAGGTAATCCTCGGCACGAAGATATATTCAAGTGATTTAGGGCCTGTTTACATGAAGGTTGGGGACCCCAGGTAGGTTAGGTAACATGTGGCGGTTTACCTCACCTAACATGTAAACGTGATCACATTAAAATGAGAGATTATATGGACAGGTGGGCTACCCCACCTAAGCGGGTTACCTTACCTATCTGAGGTACCCCTCCTCCATGTAAACAGGCCCTTAGATTCGGGCAGCCATTAATAGCATTCCTCTAACGAATGAAGAACATATACATTGAGGTCGGAAAGGCTGACGCAAAAATACTTAAGTATTTCAAGTAGTTTTAACCCTTTCGTTAGTAACTTTCTGGAAAGGAAAAGGCCGCTAAAAATAACACCAACAAAGAATTTACTTCTTGGCATCGATCTTACTAGTATGATGTCAAAATTGACCGAGACTGTTTGGGGATATATTTTCCTCAAAGCTACTACGCATTCCGTACCGAAAAAACCCAAAATCCTATTTTTGAAATTTTTAACATATAAAACCTTGACGAAAACTGCAAAGTTTTGAACATTTTATGGCGTCATTTCTATGCTCCAAAGGAGTGTAGACCGTGGAAAATTGTGGTCGATTTGTTTTTTACATGAATATTAATTTTTTTTTTTACGAAAAACCAAAAACAAAACAACCGGCACTGCGTGGCATGTTACGTCATTTTCATGATCTATCCTCTTATTCACCATAGCTCTCGACCAATCAGCACGCGACGATTCGCTCAGTTATTGCCCCCGCAGGGATTTCGCCCAGAGGCGCAATCCCAAGGAGGCACCCTAGTAACTCGCGCGTATATTAAGGACAGTACTTACAGTTCAAATATACAGTCAGTATACTAGAAAAAATCTCGATTTGCTCGAACAGGGGCCGCGAGGAATTGGTAGGTAATGATGACGTTTCTATTGTTTGCGCCCGCAAGTACGAAATGGTTAGGATGACGTAAAGACAGAAAATTCCGAAGAGACCGCTCAGGTAGATTTTGTGATATTTATTGTGCAGTCATACTTCGATACTCTTTTGCGTTACGCAGTGACAGTCTGTGGAGCAGTTGTTTTGAAAGTTATGGGCCAAAAGACACTCGTTAAGCGCAGATGAGGTTATAAGGTGCGTTTAACTGTGTATATATAAACACTTGGAGGTATGCCAGACACGAGTTCACAAATCTTTGATTTATATTGGAAACCTTGCCAGACACTCTTTCTCTCTCTCAGTGTCTCTCTTTGACCGGAATAAGACTCAGCCCCAAACAAGGAAGACGAGTGAACAACGGCTAGCTTATCACTAGCAGATTGATGGACAATTACATGAATTCGCCGACAATCAAATTCTGTGCTGACTTTTTCCCTGCTCAAAGATGTCCTTGCGTTATAAAGTTTCAAACAAGACTAGAATACGCGAGCGTGAATCGATCAAACGTCCTTTTAGTTTCTAAGGCTTACTTTCGGGCAAATATAATGAACTGAATGTAAAAAGTGAAAGAGAAATACCGAAAAATTCAACTTCTAATGACATCTTTTCGTATGGTTTAGAATAAACTATTCTCGAAACTGAGAATGTTTTGATCAAAGCTGTGTAAATCGAGCTGAAACTGTCCATGGAATCTAGCATTTCCTGTATTTATCTCACCTATTGTATGGAATATGTGTGAAAATCTTCATTATGAATCGGTATATTTCAAAGAGCTACACAACCAGCAAGAATACTATTGACCGACAAAATACAGAACGGGTGCAGCTGTAGTGTCAACTATTACTAGTTGTAAAAAGTGATTTATCCGATCGATAGCATTATCCACCTTGGAGCCTGGTTAGTCTCCCTCCGGCGGCCGTTTTTTGAAACGGCTGCGAGGAAGACTAGGGCCTAGTATGTAAACAAATTCTAGGCCTATTTTGTCGAAAAACAAACTAGGAAGGAATTTCCAATTTTTGGTTTAAATCGTCATAAACTTATTTCTTTCAATAAATTTAAATTTTCCAGTGCTGTTAAAAAAACATTTTTATAGTCTCGTAAGTTTTTTTTATATTCTAGTATACTGAACAAACACTATTTCTTGGCTTCTTTTGTACAAAAAAATAGGAAAACGTTTCGAATTTTTTGATGAAAATTATTGAAATTTAGCGACTAATGTTGAAAGTACAATTTTATTGTCAGAAAGTCTTCTTTCCTGTCTTGTATTTATGAAAAAATTTCTAGGCTTAAAGTTTCACAAAAACAAACTAGGAAATAATTTCAGTTTTGACGAAAATCTGGGACTATTCCCTTTGATCAAGAATCGGCGAAGCGGCGAGGAACGAGGGCGAAAGCCCCCCGGGGAAAGCCCGAGTGAGGATAACCTGAAATCAGGGGCAACGAAAATAGAGTCCAACGGGAGGTTGATTCTCTTCACCCCGATCTTTCCTTTTTTCACCATTGATCAGCATAATTTTATTCTTTCACTCGCCGCTCTTGGGACTGTGGAAAGAAGGGCGACCGGAGGCGATGACTCAGTGTATGCGAAGAACTCGTAACCAGTAAACAGGCATCCCAGGAGGATTAATGAACATTTCATAACGTCATCAGAGTTTTTTAAAAGTCAATATTTTTACCCCGAAAAGAGTATCGCAAAGGGATGTGCGGAGAGAAATTTCTCTTTAAAGAACAAATGACGGCACATTCAGGGTTGTTAACTCTCTCGGATAATCCGGGAGACTCCAGACTTTGAACCGTTTCTCCCCGTCTCCAGATTAGAGTCTGAAATCTCCCGGATAATCGCTGAAGTTTGCCATTTCTTGTAGGTTCGACTTTCAGATACTTTGCGTTGTTTAAGCTAATTTACTGTTAACATCGAACGTTTCCTCACAAACTCCGGTATGCCTTTGTAATACCGTAAAATTCCGAAAATAAGCCCCTCCATGTATAAGCCCCTCCAAATATAAGACCCCCAAACCGGTAACGCAAAAAACCCTCCGTTAAATCGCCCCTCCAAATATAAGTCCCCCGTGGGCTTGTACTTGGAAAATTGCCCCCAAATACAAAGTAAAACAAAGCTAAAACGGTACATTTACTTCCAACTATAAGGCTGGTCCAATCGATTTTGAAACGCAAATATCCCTCCGTAGATAAGCCCCTCCGTATATTAAAAAGCCCCTCCAAAAATAAGCCCCTCAAAAAGGGCTTTTGAAAACTATATGCCCTGGGGCTTATTTTCGGAATTTTATTCGAGAAACGACCACCACAGATCGATTTCCCATGCTAAAGGTAATAAAACTGCGCAGTTTCAAAAGGATTCGTTGCAAACCAATGCAAAACTGAGCTTCGGAACTGGTAGTCTGCTACACAGCCGTTTTTAGCCGTTTCTACGGAACTGGCGAATTCAGTGTCCACATTTTGTTACCTCTGGTCAAACAATAACAACAAAAAAAACCCGACTAAGTCGATGAATTCACACCAAAAAACACAGGAATACATCAAAGGCAAGTCTCCTTTATTTATTATAGAAAAATAAGTAAGAATAATGATATTTAGCGTTCGCAGACCTCAGTAATTTCTCATACTTCTCATGCTTGCGACTCTGTTGTGAGAAAGTTAATTTACATAACACACTAGCAACGGCTTATTTACTAAAAACTTTTGCTTTCAAGAATCGAAGCGTGACACATTCGTTTCATCAAAAAACTTTTTTCTGCGTAGACGAATGAATCCCCTATTTGATTTTATGTGCGGTCAGTGCGTGACAACAAAAGTCACATTGACTTTTAAACCATAAAAACAATAGTCCGCCGTCGGTCCGCAGTCTAGGCTTTTGTACATTATGCTAGCATTTTTTCGAGCATTTTAGTGAGGCAAAGGCATTGAGCATTATTCGAGCATTTTAGTGACATTTTCCCCGGAAAATTAATTTTTCCGAGAAAATAAAATAGAAATTAACTTTTTTCAGGAGCCCATGCCCCACGAGCTCCTGCGTTTTTAAAGAAAATGAAGACTAAAACTCAAAATTCACAAAAAACCTAATACAGCTGTTTTTTTTGGCTGTATTTATGAACTTGTACACATTGTCGTTGTTACTTGCAACACTTGCACGTTTTTGTAAGTGTAAACTTCGAAATTAATTTAAAAAACCGTTTGTATAATGACCATTATCCGAGCATTTTAGTGACTTTTTTGGGGAGACCGAGCATTTTAGTGGGAAAAATGGAGCATTAAGGTAGAGCATTTAAGTGGGGAAGCAAAAGCATAATGTACAAAAGCCTACCGCAGTCTGTATGTTACATATTTGCATATGGTCTCTGGCGTCGTTGCTCTGCTACACAGCTGTTTTCAGTGACATCACGCAACACTCCTCCCAACTAAGGAGGAGCGTTGCGTGACGACACTCGGCTGTGCAGCGGACTATGGCGTCGTAGGCAAAAGGCTGTTTATTCTTTTGAATTCAGTCCTTGTTTGACCTTGAGTAGAGTATATTTCCTTGAATGGCAATTTCTAATCTTAAGCTCGGCGCTTTTACTGTTCTTCTCTTGGCTGTGTGGGGAATTTATCTGTTTTTTTCAGTGGAGCAAGAATCACCGAGAACCACAAGACCTCTACTCAAGCGCTTTACCGGTAACTGTAATCGAACTCTAAAGGTAATAGTAGAACAGATTCTAGTGGGTTATAAATGGACATTTTACTATCCAATTCATTCGGCAAAAGCGAAGTTAATATAGTGGAAATAATTACCGAGACGAAGTGGAGGAGATCCTTCAACCGACGTTGAGGAGAATGTTTTTTTTCTTAGTATATTTACTTCAGCAATGCAATTAACGGAAACAACAACACCAAAAGCTTTATTTGCATGACCATAAAGGAATTACAGTATTGCAAAAGCTTTTAGTCTAACTGAGGAAAGGTAACAACACTTCAGTTAAAAATGTTTTTTAAAAATATTGTACGCTTGTATTGGGTTATATGACATAGTCATGGACCAACCAGATCGTTTGAATCTCCACCGAGGAAATTATACTAGTTCGATTTTAATAAAGTTCTGTTTTAAAATGCTGAACTGCTGGAGTTCATAAATAACCTGGTTCTTTCCTTCTCGCTTTTGAAGTACTCCAGACTAGGTGTAAAACAAGGTCTGGGTATAAAGCTTGGACTAGGTATAAAATACGCATTACGGAATGCGTTTAAAAACAGCTCTAGGAAGATATATTAAAATTAGTGAAACAGATGGAACTACAAGTACGTGCACACAAACGCACACAAACGTTTCTTAGGCTCGTCACGCAATCTTTTCTCCGCAACGTTCGTACTGAAAGTGGTACGAAGCCCTAAAACACATATAGGACAAAAATTTGAAAGTTTGAATTTTATAAAAAAGAAAAACTTGGAGTTAGAAGAGAATTCAATTTACAATATTATGAATGGAAGTTGCGTAAGCACGATCAAGTTTTTGCAACCGCAGCTAATATCAGGCGTAATTTCTTTTGGCTTCTTTGGCTCGTGAGAGACATAAAACGATAATAGGGAGAGGGCATGATCTCAGGCTATTTGAGAGGAGACAACAGGTTTTTGTGTGTGAGAGAAACGAAAACCACGAGGAGAATAAAACAACATGATAAAAACAAGGATTTGTCGAGTACAATTTGTGAGTACCGCGTGAGATTAGAGTGTATGAATTTGGACCGGGTCTAAAGTCCAGGCCTCATAATGAATGAATGCTTATGGTAGCTGTTCGCTATGGACGTAATTAGACTGTATTGTAGTTTTCTTTGTCGGGCTTTATTCAGGGTCCACATCAACTGGCCATGTTTCATCAACGTGCGGCACTTAAATTTCACTTTCAGCTGTATTTGGCATTCAACTCACTTGACAGTTAACTCTTTGCATTCGATATTCAATTTTGAATTTTCAATATATAAACGAGAATGGCCTATGCAAATATTTCTAAACAAAAGAAAACAAGATTTGAGTAAACCGCACCTCTCGCTGTTTCAAATCCGACTCATTAGTTTGCGTGACGAAAGTATGGTCAGTAAACAATCGCTTGTCACGCAAGATTTTAATAACTACAGTAGGAGGGCCGGTATAGGTGGTTTTCATGCAGTCTCGGGAGACATAAATAACAAAGGTGAAATGAACAAATGCTGGTGGACAAACAAAGCGAGCTAATGAGCGATCTTTTGGTAACCGTCCACCAGCATGGCGGCGATGACGTAACGTGAAAACCACCTATAACTTGCCTTTAAGTCAGAGTCGGGTATTAGCGAACAAAGGTCTGGGGCGGTAAAGCTGCTGCAAACTAACTGGGGTGAATTTGCTATTACATAGACGGAGACTAAATCGTCCCTGTGTATGTATGAGCTCAACGGCTAAGAGCTAGTAAAGTACAATTGCGGGAAACGTTTTGTTGACCTAAGCTGTTGATTATTGTTGTGGTTGTTTTTGTAAACTTTTTTTATATACAAGTGGTCTTTTGTTTATTCTAAGTATTTACAAAGACCGCTATTTAAAATTGTGCAACGACCTCATTTTAGCCTGATATTATTGTCAGCAGGCAACAATGAATGTTTTTCCAGTAATCGGACACATAGGAGTGTGTGACGAACCAAAAGACGCCTGCGTAAGTTAATATTTGACCATCAGTCACGGTCAATCGACGTAAAAACGTGGTCGGTCTTTTCTCATTGCGTCTTTTTTCATCGTGTTCACTGAGGACGAAATCATCATTAACTCCTGAAAATCGTGGAGATTGGAGAAGTATGACGCCACGTTTCCATGGTACCAAAATTTCGAAAAGAACGAAAAGAAAAATAAAACAACGGGTAATATTAGAGTATCTTCCTTTCCCGAGTTTGAAAATCGACTTTCTCGAATGCATGTGCTTCCCTTGCACGCCTCCCTGTTGAAACGTATATTACAAGCATGCGCAGTGAATCTTAGTTTACAAGTTTCATGCCTAGTCTGTGGAGGCCCTTAGATTTTATTTTTCATATCGGTCGTCCCAACAAGCTGACACACAGGAACAACAGCCGAAGAGAACGAAGTTCGAGTACTACTTAAAAACATCAATTCCATTTGGCAATTGTAACGTTTGTTTTATTTTTATTTTTTTTATACAGTTCAGCAGTAGCTATTGCCAGCACCTCATAAACGTCGAGGCAAATGACAACCTTGTGAAAGGAAGAAAAGTAAAAGTCAGCGAAATTGAAACTTACGAAAAACATAACCATAGACAATGCAAGGATATTGAAGAAAACTATTTTTGTCATCCTCAACCTACGCAGGCTGAGCTGGACTTGAGAATAGCTTATGTAATTGTAGCTTACAAAGGTTCTGGACTTATAGAGAATCTTCTAAGAGCAATTTATATGCCTCACAATGTCTACTGTTTACATCTGGATAAGAAATCCGCGGAGAACTTCAAACGTGCCGTTCATTCCTTTATTGATTGTCTGCCAAACGTTTTCGTAACAAAGAAATTGATAGACGTTGTTTGGGGACACGTGTCCGTTTTGCAAGCAGAGTTGAACTGCATGGAAGATCTTTTCCACAGCGATGTACCGTGGAAGTATTTAATCACGTTGGTAGCACAAGATTACCCCCTTTATGACAACAAAGGCATCGTTGAGGGGCTGAAAAAACTCAACGGACTGAACAACATAGAGAGTTATCCTATGCCGGAGCACTTTGCCTATCACGCGAACACAATCTGGACTCTTACAGAAACAGGGAAAGGGAAAGAACACGATGGTTACAGAATGGATTGTACATGGAAACCAAAGGCCCCCCCTCCTCATAACATCACTATAATGAAAGGATGGAACCATATTGCAGCAACAAGGAAATTTGTGGAGTTTGTCTTGTACGATAAAATAGCCACCGACTTTTATCAATGGTTATCCGACATTTATATCCCGGATGAAGTATTTTTCTCTTCTTTGCAGCGTCATCCGGGAACCCCTGGCGGTTATCATGACAACGACAATCCTGAGTGGATAATGCGCGCGTTCGGGTGGGTTGCTAATGGGGATAATCGACAGTGTTTCGGTACCTGGATTAGAGAAAATTGCTGGCTTTCTACTCGTGATCTTCGCTGGATTTTGGCGGAGAAAAATCGGAACAAGCTTTTTACTCAAAAGATTCCATATGAATACGAAGAAAATTTAGTAGAGTGTTTATCTGCAGCCGTTCAAGGGAGGGAATACCCATCTGACTCTACCCAGAACTCCAATACAGCCGTTTCTTAGCGCTCATCGCCGGAAAAGTCGCTGCAAGGGTTCAAAGACTAACCTCATATACGCAAATTGAAATAAAAAGTTAAAAGACAGTAAAAAACAACTAAAAGATGTACCAAAAGTAGGTTGAGTTTGATCGTGCGGGTGAACGTAGTCGGATCGAAACGCACCAGTAACTGATTACGAGCCTTCATAGCCAACCACATCACGGCTTAACTGACAGACGACCAATAACATCGCGACGTAATTGACCAATCAGATCAATAACCGGAGTATGATACCATCAACTGACGTGATACAAATCACTTTGACTCTGAAGATGACTACCGGACTGGTTGTCGGAACGTCAGTCACTGTCAACAACAACAGTCCTATTCAGGACTACGATCACCCGGACGATCAAACTCAACTTACTTTCGAAATGACTCCTGGGTTCAAACCTTTCACAGTAAAAGATGTATGTAACAGTAAATTTAAAGTAACGTGTAACGGTATTTATTTTTCGTTAAAGATGATAACAATGTACAATTTGTTTACTTTTGATACACTAAAAGAAATAAACGTTGCAAAACAACTGCAGAAAAGTATAATAATTTTTAGTAAAATCCAACTAGTGGTTTATTATCAATGCTACGTTCTGATTGGTTGAGCTACTACTAGGCTATATGTTATAGCCCACTAGTAGCGAAAAGCGCGGGCTTTTTGGCGGCCAAAAAGGGTTAAAGTCTAGCTTTAACTACCTAAAATTTTTTATTCTCGTCATTTTTGACCAACTAGTTGGATTTTACTAAAACAATTATTCCTCTCGCCCTCATGGCCTCTGAGTCAAAAGCCCATTCGGCCGACAGAGCCCATTCGGGCTTGAGGAATAATTGTTAAATATGATCTGAAGGGATTAGTAGCGTCCTGACCAAGGTCCCGTTCATACGTTTTGGTGTTTTGTAAACGGTATTTTTTGCGGATACGCCCAAGTATTCGTTAAAAACGTTCTTCGACAACGCAGCCTTTTAAAAACACTCTACAGAGTGTAAACTTTAAGAAATGCAGTTTTCCTCACATCATGTGGACTAGTGAAAAAGGAAACCTTGAAAACGGGGACCTATCGGTATCTGATTTTGCGCGGAATAGGAATGCCACTTTAAAGTTAAAAAAAAAAGAGGGTTCAATTTTCCTTTCGGGTAAAATGTTGAAGCTTGTCCCCAAACCGTGCGCACAAATTTTTTCATCCCAAGTATTTCAAAAACGGACCTGTAAAAAATGTTTAGCCTGCGAGCAAGCTCTCCTATTTGAGCAAGCGAAGCGAGCCTCGCGAGTTCTCGCGAGACCTGTTTCACTCGCCCAAACAGGAGACCTTGCTCGCAGGTTAAAAATGTTGTTAAAATTGTTATTTGTTTACCCACGGATCACTAAGGAGTTCAAAAGAACTCGTTGAGACGTGTCCGTGCGTTCCAGATCGAATTGGAATTTAAAAGCGTTGGTTTTTAAGGAGAGGGGAAAACCGGAGTACCCGCAGAAAAACCTCTCGGAGCAAGGGAGAGAACCAACAACAAACTCAACCCACATATGGCGTCGACGCCAAGATTCGAACCCGGGCCACATTGGTGGGAGGCGGGTGCTCTCAACACTGCTCTCCCCCTTGCTCCCTTCCCTGAAGCCAGGTTACAGAGGTAGTATGGACGGGACCTGAGAGTTTGAACCATTCTTCCCCCTTTTCGTCAGTGTATTAATAATGTCCCTTAAATCTATATTTTGTCACGGTTAAAAAAAATTGCATCTTCACCGAAAAGTCTAAAAAATATTAATATACAGTGTAGCTGCGATATTTATCGCTTCAATCGCTATTCTCTTCTTCAGCTATCCTCCATGGAAGACTGCGAATTCCCAGTTCTCCATGATGGTTTCTCACTCCTCGAGGTAATCCTCGGCACGAAGATATATTCAAGTGATTTAGATTGGGACAGCCATTAATAACATTCCTGAAACGAATGAAAATGCACATGTCGGAATGGCTGTCGCAAAAATACTTGAGTATTTCAAGTACTTTTAACCCTTTCGTTCGTAAGTTTCTGGAAGGGAAAAGGCCGCTAAAAATACTACCAACAAAGAATTTTTTTCTTGGCATCGATCTTAATAGTATGATGTCAAAATTGACGTAGACTGTTTGGGGATATATTTTCCTTGAAGCCACCACGCATTCGGTACCAAAAAACTCTATTTTTGAAATTTTCAACATATAAAAACTTGACAAACACACAATGCTGTCAACTCTCCCGGAAAATCCGGGAGACTCCAGATTTTGGAGGGTATCTTCCGGTCTCCAGATTAGGGTATGAAATCTGCCGGATAATCGCCGAAGTTTGCCATTTCTTCAGTAGACTCGACTTTCCGACTATAAATTTTCAACTCTTTTGCGTTGTTTGAGCTATTGTAATGTTAACACCGAACGTTTCCTCTTAAACTGCTCCGGTATGCCATGATAATAATGTGATTGGTGGGAAGTGAACCAATCAGGTCATAGGTTACAAGGCAAAAACATCTTTTTCGCGCGTTTTGTGTCATCGCAAATTCGTGATGATCGGAGAGTATTGTAAGCACAAATGACGTCACTTGCCGTGCGTTATGACGTCATCTACCATCGCTCCCCTATCAATTCTCAATATTTGAATACGTCGGAAGTTGACAGCCCTGAAAATATGTCTCAAAATGGCTGCTTATAAAGTTTATCACTGAGGTCGCTAAAATATCGGAAATCTGACCAAAATCGATCATACAGACAGCAAATTGTCGCCCATGTTGTTTTCTTTCTTGATCGAGTCACCACAGGCTACCCAAAACTAGCCTGTGCCAGGCTCTCAGATAGTATAGTGCGGACGTATTAAAACCCCCGCGCGTTTTTCGCATTTCTTTTTTACTGAACGACTTTTCACCACTATCTCGGAGCCTGAAACAGGCTAACCCAAAACCCAAGACAAACGCAAATGTACGCTGACCATTTTTCTGCGGACCCCTTCCGTTCTGACGAATTCGTAGGATTGCGAACAATTAAACAAGAGATGGAGTGTTGCATCCGATATCCAAACACCGAGAAGTGTAATATCTCAAACGCGAGAAGGAGTTTTTTTATGCGGTATCCAGACAACAAGAAGAAACATATCAAACATGATAAGGAGTGTTTCATTTGATATCCAAACACGATAAGGAGTGTTTCATTTGATATCTAAACACTAAGAAGGAGTGTTTTATCTGATATCCAAACGTCAAGAAGTAATATGTCAAACACAAAAGGAAGTGTTTCATTTCATATCCAAACACCGAGAATTAACATATCAAATACAAGGAGTGTTTTATCTGATAAACAAACACTGTGAAGTAATATATCAAACACGAGAGGAAGTGTTTCATATTTATAAGTCAAACACGAGAAAGAGTGTTACATCCGATAACCAAACACCAAGAGGCGATACACCGAACACGAGGAGTGGTTCACCCGATATCGAAACGCCGAAAGGCAATACATCAAACACGATCCTATATCAAGACAGCGAGACGAGGATTAAATAACAAGTTTTATTTTTTGAGTGTTCGACACGCATAGCTGAATATTTCGCTTTCTAACCCGCCTCTAGACACCTGAGCTTGGTTCCCGGAAGGTCGATAGGCGCTGATCCGGGGTTAAAACTTTTATCTACGACTGTATTTGCTTTGCTATGGAATGTTTCGAGAATCATTTTCAGCGGGATCCCATAACTCAGTGTAGGCATCTCCCATACTAGGCCTTAGTCACGGCGTTTTCACGGATCGGTTCAATTTTAGACACATTTAAGAGCACTTTTTCCTGCGAAAGCGGAATGTCTGCTCCGTCTATCAGCGCATTTGAAGTATAAGATGTCAAAAAATAAAACTTAACGTCATGAAAGGATAAAACAAATATCATTTTTAGGTCTCTCGGTTTTGCTTCCTAGTATGAGTGGGACTTAAAATATATATACTTTAGAAATTCAAGCCAAAACTGTTCTAAAAATAAATTAGTCGGTAAAAACGCCGTACCACAAAAGTACATGCTAGTTCTCTCCGACTTATGGGCTCCTGTTTTGAGTTAACAGTAATTAAAAGTCGAGTATTAAAAAGATCTCGCTCACCTCACACCATCTGAAGTTATAATCGTGTTGCTCAGATCTAACGACTTCAGCTTTTGCATTCCGAAATTACTCAATAACTTCATGCATTCGTCGTCAACACCTCTATTAGACGAAAGATCTAAACGTTCCAAACAATGATGCCACTGAAATATAAAAATACTGATGTTACCTATAAAGCATAGTTGTGTTCAAAGTCCACGTAATATAATATATTTTATATTGTTATAATATTATTATTAAAAATACGTTGATATTGTGAATTTGTTGTTGAGGTTGTGAATTTCAAGGACTTTTTAAGACCTAATAAAGAAATCCAGTACTTTTCAAGGACCTAAACCGAATTCAAGGACTGATTTTCAAAGCTATCCCAGAAGAGAAACAGCAGCTAAAGGGGAAAAAGATGCAGATGATATAAGGAAAGTAATATGTAAATCATTCATTCAGTGGTTTTGAGAATTAAATTTGTGTTCTTATAAGTACCGAGTGGACTATTTTGATTCGCTCCGGTCATTCTTTTGTTGCTGTTGAAGTGAAAGTCTACAAATGTATGTTAGGTCCCTCAGGAAACAAGTTGGCTATACGTTTTCCTTCGATCTGACATTAAGTGTATATTGCTCTTACGCTAACTAGTATAGCAAAATTTCCATAAGAAAAGGAAAGAGGTTTGTATCAAAGTAAGGTCAATCCAGCCTCACGTTCAATCAAAGGCTAGGATACTAAACCCACAACTGTAAAATGGTCGATTCAACTTTAGGAGGGTTCACCTACATTTGACAAAGTTAGTGACCTGAAGTAATCGCGATGAAGATTGAAAGAACGCGAATTCACTCTTTCAGCGACATTTTCGCTGCCGTCGCCGTCCTCGAATCTTAAGGTCCTTAAAGCAAGGTGTTGAAGGACATACGCACGCACAGAATGGCATATTTGACTCAATTCTCGATACCAGCTCTCATAAACCCAATGATAAACAAGATGACGGACGCTTCGTCCGCCATATTGCTTATGATATGTTCGCATAAAGTCTGGGTCAAAGTGAACTACGATTGGTCCACGGCCTTGTGCTTATGCTTGTGCTTAGAGCGGTTTTCATTTGAGTGTCGAAAAGTAATTGGTTTTGCACTTTCTACACGATGCGATTGGCTTAAAAGATTCGCGCCACCTTTTCATCCAATCAGAAGTAAAACCAAAGCCAATTGTGACGCGCTCGCATGCATTTTCCCGCGCTTTGCGTCAGCCACATGTAATTACTTCGAGTTTTGATTGGTTCAATGTATTGTCTGTGTCCTATGTGATTGGCCAGAGTAATTACTTTGGTTTTGGTTTTACGACACTCAAACGAAAACTACTCTATGTCGACCCGTTTTCACTAGTCAAAGCTACGACATAAGCATTAGCACAAGCACAAGGAGAACGACCTTGGCTGTTTTTCTTGTGCTTATGCTTATGCTTATGTCGACCCAGTCTTCACTTGCTTACACTTGTGCTTGTGCTTATACTTATGCTTATGTTTAGGCGCTAGTGAAAACCAGGCTTAATAGACCTTTGTCACGCGGCGGCCATTTTGTCCCGAGAGATTACAAAAGCTTTGTATTTGCACGGCTAGCCTCATTTTCACTGCGAGGCTAACCGTGCAAAAACAAAGCTTTTTTAATTTCCTGCAACAAAATGGCCGCCGCGTGACAAAGGTCTATTTAAGCCCCCTGTAACGATCCCAGAAATCCTTGTAAAGCTAACTCGGCCCAGTGGAAATTGACGAGAGAAGGCAGGAAAAAAAAATTTTCAGTTTCAGTTCTAACACAGCAACACAAACATGGAGCCGCAAGCTAAAATAGAAACGATTTTTAAAGTTACTCAAGAAGCAGCTGGATAGCAGCTGGTAAACGAAAAAGATGCAGATACCAAGAAGGAGGAAGTACTTTAGAAATCACTCGTTCGGTTTTGGTGATCTTATAAGTACTGAAATTGTTTTGATTCGCTTCTTATTCCTCACTTCACGGGGTCCAGACTCGTAACCAGTCGCCACTTACATTTATTCTCGCAAAGGAATATGGAAAGACAATTTGACGATCGCAAAGGCGCTTGGGAAGGAGGGAGGAAAAGTGACAACGCTTCGCGTTTTTCTTCGTTCCTTCCTTTGACGCACCGCGAAATCAGTACATCCTTCCCATCAATCACAGCGCATACAGTGAGGCGACTGGGTACGAGTCTAATTGAGGTCTAGGAAACTTGTCTCAGTAAACACCAGGAATCTCACGAATACAAAATTAACTGGTCTCCCGAGGGACAAGACATGAAGTGTATTTTGTTACAGGAGAGAACAAAAGGAATTTGTCTTACCTTTTCAACAATAACAGCGACTTTAGAGTATGACGCATTGTTGTATATCAGAATTTTCAAAGGAAAATCTGGCAGGTTCTAGAGACGTTAGAGTATTCGTTAGTCAGCAGTGGACGAAAAGGGATTTTCTATTAAGAGTTACACAGAGACTTTAAATGGAGCTCTGCAGTGGCTGAACCAGGGGAGGTGCCTTGGGGGCCCGGCCCCTCTTATTTTTGGACCAACTGAGGCCCAAAGGGCCAAAAAAAAATTTGGAGACCGATTTCCCCCCCCCCCCCCTTTATCTCAGTGTCTGGGTGACTGGGTCCATCCCCTTATCTAAAGGTTTGGATCCGCCTCTGATCTGAGTGGTTGAAAATTTGTTTCACCCAATGAGAAGCTCTAATATCCGTTTTTTTTCTCAGGCTACAGCTTGTACTCGAACCTCAAGAAGCAATTCAACATTGGCTTGTTTTACTGAGATTAGGAAGTGACATACCCGAAATCCCTCGGCAGTAATCAGATTGGGCCCTTCAAGAATCAACATTCGGAGATCTTTGGATGCCCACAGTATTCTACAGGGAAATAAGCATCATACAAAAAAGGTACAAATGCATTCCAGAGACAGTTATAAAGATATAATGTAAAGATACCCTTTAACCTCCATGATCAACCTCGTTCGCAGGATTCTCTCCTATTTTAGGGACATGCAGGAGAGCACCCTGGGAACGAGGTTGCCCCAAGATTGCCAAGATTGTATCAATTCCCTTGAAAAGGATCTGATATCCAGATTTTTTCAAACTTGGCACAATTAACCCTTTCACTGCCAGAGTGTTTGATGGAGTATCGTAAGGTAACTCTACCTTTTGAGTCTGTGGACGAAATCCTATGATGTGACCATTCAAATGAAAGCTCTCTGCCTGTACTTTCACATGATGCTATTTGTTTGTCAAAATTTTAGAAATGAAATTTGGAAATTTGGTCGAAATTTGCCTTTGGCCACATTTGGCAGAGAGAGGGTTAATAGTCTTGAATAAAGCATTAAAAAGCTACAACTAAAAGATAAGGTCACTGCAGGTGGTCACTTAAGAGAATCAAACCACAGGAGGTATCTGCCAAAATGAGGTCCTTTTGGCAAAGAATTCAGTGCGAGCAATTTATAAGCTAAGTGTAGTTATATGCTGTCACATGATCTTTGTATACACTGAGACCACACAATGCATCAAGTGGTCGCTAACAAGAGGTGAAAAACAGTGACTACAAAACTGTGAGGCCAAAAAGTGGTTGCAATCGCTTACGAGAGGTGGTCATTTACAAGAGGTTCTAATTATAGGGCTGCGACTGGGAAAATTTTAATGTTTTGGATAAGTGGACGTTTATGGGAGGTGGTTGCTTACGAGTTGCAGATGGAGGTTTAAGGAATAATCACACTTAATTAAGGGGTTTGAACTCAGTAACAAGATGTCATAATTGCTATCTCACCGGTATAACAGCTGATCATTTCTACGATCAAGTCCATAGTAATCACAAGAAAGGTCCACCACCTCAAGATCAGGAAAACCATTTGCTGACTGAAAAGAAATGAAGGACAAAGTCAGATCCAGAGCAAAAAGAAATTCATGCTGGCATAATGTGGTTTAGTAAAATCCAACTAGTGGTCTATTATCATTGCTGTGTTCTGATTGGTTGAGTTACTATTAGGCTACATGTTATAACCAACTAGCAGCGAAAAGCGCTGGCTTTTAAACCAAAACAATGGTGGCTGAATCATGTTTTGCCAGCTAAAGTTGTTTTGTCTTGATATTTTTGACCAACTAGTTGGATTTTACTAAAACAATAATATTCCTTTCGTCCTCATGGCCTTTCAGTCAATAGCCCATTCAGACTTGAAGAATAATTGTTAAATAAAAGCCAAGACATTCCCTCAGCAAACATGAATATTTCATCATGTTCATATTTAAAAAAGAAGGAAAAGTGCTGCGCTTGCACTAGTTCAACACATTGACAGTGTTGCATGTCAAATGGCTTTAACATGGGGATGACAGGAGATAAGACAAAGCCGGTTTGAAACTCATCTCTGCGTGTCAAAACATACCATGGCCATTCGCCGCTTTAGAACAAGAAGGGGACTTCACTAGAGCTCGCTGAGGTGAATTGTGTCCCGCAGTTGTTTCTGGGTTTGTTACTGGGGACGCGCCAGTCAGCTATTGACAGTTTTCCCCATCCCTAGTAACAGCCCAGAAGACTTTGCAAAAGCTAACTCAGACTAGTTTCCTTCAAATTTCTAAAATGGGGAATGCTGAGACTTGAGCATCAGCCAGTCCCAACACTGGCTCTCAAAAAATACTAACTTAGAGCATTTGGCTGAACTTTCAAAGTGTGCATATTTGTTGGGTTTCCTGAGTCTAAACTAGCTTCTATTCAATTGTACGCCGGTGGACCCCCTCAGCAATGTACGTACTCTACTATCTATAACGTATCAGTTTACTGTACCTTTTCATTGGTTTTTGGTATGGAGTTAAGTAACAGATTTGCCAACATAAGGCGTCTTAGTTTAGGACAGCCAGCCTGTAAAACACAAAGAAAGGATCAGTTATCATACGGTAAGTTTCAATGTGTGCCACGCGAAGGTTCTCAAGCTCTGAGTCTCCGTAATACACTTTTATGGCCCAAAAGTTGAAAAAAGATCCAGGTCCCAGATTTACATGTACATGTAGGAAAAGCTGATAACATAAAGGAACACAAGCTGTTTGCATGGCCCAAGGCAATGGTGGTCACATGAAAAGGGTATGAATACTAGCCACTTTCATTGATACTTTTTGCTTAAGGCGAACTTCAATGAATAAACTCTGGTGGGTCGCTACTCTCCTTTGTAGTTGCTCGGGCAGGAGTCATGCAAGCTCCCCGCCAGCGTGCATGACTCCAGCCCGAGTGGCTGTGAAGGAGACTATTTGGTTGCAAGGTTAATGGTTGTAGTTGTTTGTCTGTTGTTTTTTTTTTTAACATGTTAATCACAATAAGTAAACAAAATATTGCTGGGAAGCGCTGTTGTTTTTTGTCAAAACATCCCACCAACTACACAGGCTCCTGAAAAAGATATAAAACATAACTCTGACTGCCCTGTGTCTGGTTTCTCGGGCCAACTTTTTGGGACCAAAATCGAACATTCAAATCAAAATCTTAAGAACAAGAGCATGTCTCCAAGCTAAAAAACCAGCCCATTTTACTGATAGTTTGATCATCATGTTATATGCAAAATTACTCAAACCTCCAGAAATCTTGAATGTAAACAACAAACAACTTTCCAGACGCATCAACTTTCATGAAACGGTCCCGTCCCCATCTTTCCGCTCAGGATACGACTGAACAGTGTTACAGTATGTAAGGTATCTATGGAAGACAGAAGACAGAAGTATACCTGCAGTTTTTCTATGTGAATTTTTCGAATGTTGGTACCGCTAACATCAAGGTCTATCAAGTTTGGACAATTCTCCTGTAAAATAAATTGAAGAGAAAAATTAAACATTTTAAAAGCATTTTCCTTACTCAGAAAACTGAATAAATACCTACATGTACATGTATGAAAGATAATTTTAATAGAATTTACACATACTTGTAATGTCAAAGTGATTTAGTTTATTTGCAAGTACATGTATGGCAAATCCAAGCCCCTGGGAGTCTTATTTATGTCTAGCATAATTATTTGAGGGGGGAGGGGAGAGGCCTAAATAGAGGGGGGCTTATTTAATTTAACAAAGAAGAAGGTTTTAAATTTCCATATTAGAATGCAAAGTGGGAAAGTTCAGGCACATGAAGTTAGAGGTTTTGCATTTGAATTTCCATTTCAATTAATACATCAAATCAAATCAATCAACAAGTAAATCAAACTGGATCAGTCTATATGAAGTGTCACAGTCAAAATTAAAAGATAAGAGGAAGAGGCACTTATTTGAGAAGACGCTTAAATGAGGATTTACATCAAAATACCTGAATAAGTGGAAGTATATGAGTGCCAGTAACACGACAGCAATTTGCCAACCACAGTGTCTCCAGCTGACTTCCTAATTGTTTAACAATATGTTTCAGACAATTGATGTCAATCTGCAACAATATAAACATTATGGAGTGAGTGTTTCCAAAAAAAGTCCAGAAACATGAAGTGGCATGTATCACTTTGTTATGTGCATTTCAGTGGATCTAACATCCAAAATTTCAACTCGCTACTTTGTAACTCACTTCTCATTCTGAAGAAAATGAAAATTCAATGCCAAATGCCACCACAGGGAGTCTCATGGATTTACAATGTATTGCTTTTTTCCATTTGGTCTTTTAGAGTTCATGAGCACAGATTTTCGGTCATTTTATTTTAGCTTTTTTTGTACCATTGTCTTGAAATTTTCAGCAGGTAGTCTCCAGCTCGCATTTTTTAGAAGTCAAGTCTCCGGGTGGGAATAGATAGAAACACTTAATTTACCATTCTATACCCCTTATAGCTATGAGTGTCCAAGATGTTCAGACAGTGGGAAACAGCTCACAATAGAGGAGAGCAGGGCAAAAAATGTAGAAAAGAGGAATTCATGGAAAGGAATAGTGCCTGGAAAGTGACTCTGACCAACTGCTAAACTGTGATTTGTTTGCCTTGTGTATGTTGTGGTTTGATTTTATCCCTGGTTTACATTTCACATAATAATGAGTTTAAAACAAAGGTTCAAATAGAATATTAAACTCACGGATGAAAAAATGGTACCCCTTTCGGGCGGAGGCCATTATAAGGAGTGACCCCACCGGGCAGAGGCATTTTACAAAATGCAGAAAGGCCACTGAAGGGCTAGGGCATCTGAAAACTAAATGATTTAAATAAAATGGTTAATATCATGGATGAACCGAATTCATCAAGTTCCACTTACATGTACCCAACGACATGTACATGCACCCCCAGTAGTGTTACAGAGGACATTACATGTACCATGGCCATTCAACATTCTGCGAAATACCCTGACAGACCAACAGCACTTAAGAAAGAAGAGGTAAAAGGCCAGGCAGAAAAGCAATTGTTTTTTTCTTACATTTGTAGATTTGACATCAATACTTGTTAAGTGGCAACATTTGGTGACAAGTGATGTGATACCCCGAGGAGTTAAGCTCTCACATTCAGAAAGCCCAATGGTTTGGAGTTCATTACAGTGCTGTCCTATAGCCTACAGTGAAAATCAATAATATGAGTACATATAACAGTAAGCCCTTGAGTTAAACAATATAGTATACCTTTTCTTTTCCTAATTCAACTGATTATACTGTTTTTCCCTAGTTCAAATGCATGTAATTTTTGGATAATTATATGTTACAGGTCAAATTTTATTTCAGGTTAAATTTCTTTAACCTACATGTAGATTCCAGATTCTCAATTTCCCTTGTCTCTTAAGGTTAGAGGATGAACAAAATTGCAAATTAACCTCGATTAATCAAACTTTACCTGAAATTAAATTGACCTGTAACATATCCATAGTACTTGGATTTCCAAAAAAAATTCCAATGACTTTCAAACAGTGCTGAAAAAGTTCTGACAACTTCCAAGCATTACCAAGGATTCTCCAAGATAAATGTTACAGTGATTTCCAAAGGTTGCCAAATGTAGCAGTATGGAGCGACAAATCTAGGTACCATTATTATTGATCACACATATCTCGGCAAGATAAGCAATGCCACCTACTTCATCAATTTTCACATCTGTAGTTAGTAAATGAGACAATTTAATTGTCTTGTATTATAAGGGTGTGTTCGATGTTTTCAATCAGCAGGCATGTGCATAATACCTGTGAGTTACATGTAGCGGCTACATATATAAGTTGGCGCATGTGACTTAATTTGGCCAAGTATTAATTGAGACATTAAAAGAGAAAACTTTTAATAATAAGTTTAAAAAATTAAAAAACAGATGTTACCATACTTCTATTCCTTTATCTGTCAGTTTGCTCCACCCACCAAGGAAAAGTTGCCTGACATATTTCAATCGTTCAGGTGCCAATTGTTGCAGAATTGAAGGTGAAGCTGAAATTTTCACATATGAAGTTGACAAATTCACCGTCCTCCATAACCTTGGTTCTGATGCAACCTGCCTCCAATGGCGACAAACCCTTGACATCCTGACAATCATGAAAAAAAGAAAGACAAGTGTATTGTCCACACAGAGCTTAAAACTTGGATTCCAGCTCAGGTCCTTTGGACAAGCAGGTCGCACATTTTTCTCGCCTGGAGCCACTTCTTGCTTGTCCTAGTTAATGTTTTTGTTAGAGGATGACTTGGTGGCTGGGCCTTAAAAGTGTCCACTGGTCAAGTAAGCTTTCAAATATACTTGCCCAGCAAGAAAATCTATTTGTCCCTGACTACTGGATGGAACTTTTTCCATCCCTACTATACTATGAACTTAACAGATCAAAATTTAGATGAACCAAATTTTCTGGTACATATGCTTTAACAATAATTGCTACTGTAACTGGCAGCATTTCAGAGACTGGTAATTAGAATGAGAATTAGAAAAACAAACAAAACAAAACTGAGAGCATAATCAGTCAGTCTATATACATTAAAGGTCGCATTTGTCACCCACAAAAATTCTCAAATGAAAACATCCCACTTCTCCTGAAACATAAAGCTATACACATGACTATTTTGGCCTTGCTCTATAAGGCAAATTTCTTTTTTTAAATTTTACAGTGAACTGTAATCTAATTTCAAGAGATTTCTTTCTTGGTTAAGGACATGGTATAAAATTGATCGGGCTTGAAAAAGTCTGGATTGTTGTACATTCCTAGGAAACTGCCCACCTACCCAGTGGTGGATCCAGGGGAGGAGCCCGGGGGGCCAGCCCCCCCCCCCTTATTTTTAGAGCAAACTGAGGCCCAAAGGACCAAAAAATTTGGGGGGGAGACTGTGCCAAATCCCCCCTCCACCGCCCCCTTATCTATTAAAAGGTCTTGATAACTACCCCCCATCCCCGCATTATCTCGAGGTCTGGATCCGGCACTGCTACTCCTCCCTTAAGCCAAAATTAACACTTACTTCTGACTTAGGGTAAAGTGTTGGCTTAGGGGAGGGGTAAGTGGGCAGTTTCCTTGAAACATAGAATGATCCAGAAGTCCCAACCAGTTGTCCAGGATGGGTAGATTTTCTTGCTGGGCAAGTAACTTTTAAAGTTTGCTTGGCCAATGGGCAAGAGTCCAAGCAAGTCATCCTCTAACAAGATAATTAACTAAAGACAAGTTAGCAGTGGCCCAAACCAAGCAAAATGTGATAGCTGCTTGCTCAAAGGACAAGCTGAAATTCAATTTTCTTTTGAGCCATGTAAATGAAAGGTGTATTTGAGTAAAAAAACCTGGTCAGCATTTCCTTGGCTGGATCCCCAAATTTGCAATAGGGAAGAAGTCAAACTTTAGTGGAAGAATGTTTTACAATGTAATTTGGCAATAAAAATTAAATAATTCAGTAGCAAGGAAAATTTTCATGTTACAGTCATTATACAATGTTGATGTCTGAACTCTCACCTACACAAGAAAGGTATTTTGGATCCTATAATTTGCTTCATTGCATGCTGAAATATTATCGTGAGGAGTTCTACTGGAATAAGCTCTGACCATCCTTTCGATAGCTGCACTGGGGGATTAGACTTAGATTCAGCTCCTTTTTTCTCCGTCTTCTTAGGATCTGCTTTTTTCCTTTTTTCAAGCTTTCTGTTTTTTGAAGCATGTCCTTCTTCTTTATTTCTCTTGGTTTTCACTAAAAAGGAAACAACATTATTGTGAATATTCCAGCATTCAATTAAGCTTTCACACAGATGTTCTTTTGTTCTCCAGGGGTTTTTTTTAGGAGGGGGTGCACTCGTCTCTTGCTCTACTTCAACACCAATAAACCACATAGTTTTTTTTTTTTGGGAAGAATACCAGTTGTATTAGAAAACTGCAGGTCATCTCGGGGGGGGGGGGGGTGCACACCCCCTGCACCCTCCCCCTAGATCTGCCCCTGCACTTCCACATCTGGGAAGTGCATTTTAAACCTTGAAAAATTTAGGGCAAGACCTGTGGCATGCAACTCCAGAAAAGGTCAGCAAAGTCAGAGAAGGTCCTCTACCAGGAAGAGCCCCTGTAGATTTCTTAGACTAAACTCGCCGATGAGAATAACATGCCTCTGTCCTGGAGACTACCCCCACCATCTCCTAAACAATAATTACATTAATTGAGGTTAAATTTGCTGACTGAAGTCAGCTTTACTACAACAAAGCATATTTCTCTTACATCTACCACGTCACACCCTGCCTTTGCCTAACCTTAAGAACATCTCAATGAGAAAATGGCACCTAATTCAAATCCAACCTCCAACATCCTTCAAATTCAATACTTCATGTACACAAAGAGCTTCCAACCACTAATATCTTAAATAAAAGGGAATAGTCGATATCACACTATGTGAGCTTGTGACTCCTGTTTGGCCTGTCAGCACTTAATTTTCTACTCATGATTGGCCTTTTATCAAACAATCACTTAGCGCCGAACAAAGGGAAAGGAATTTAACTACTTATTTCAGCAGACATTGATGAAGCCCTAAGGACATCTGCATAGAAGGCTAAAATCCAAGAGCCAGGTGTAAAAAAACATTAAATCAAATCAAGAAGGGTTTTGCCATACATGTAAATGAATGGGTTATTTAGACCTTGTCATCCTGGCCTGCAGTGACAGTTAGATCATACTTAGTGCCACCTAAACCCTCCAGGGGGGGGGATCCCTAGGGCTTCCAACAAAACCCAAAAAAATCCCTGGACCAAATATTAACGCCCAAAATAATCGAATTCCAAAGCCTTAAAAATTTCCAGAAAGCAAAACAAGTTTGGTGGTAAACGCAGAACTACATGTAAGTGCTGCCAAAAAATACCTGCCAAATTCCCCTACCTAAAAAAATAAGGGAAACAAAAATTTCAAACCCCAAATTTTTCAAACCCAAAAACCTTAACCCATTTGAAATCCGGCATTAACCCCCCCCCCCACCAACCCCCGCCCCTCCTGGGCCTAAATGGAAGCTATTCAACCATGAAATCAGATGGAGTAGTACATGTATAGGATGCAAATTCAATACGGCAAACTTTACATTGATGATGCGAAAATGCATGCATGAAAGGATTAGGGAACACGACACGTACACACAGCATACACTCAGTCACACCTAAGTCAACATAGCAGCTAAAATGCTTAATATTGGTACCACAATGGACTGCAAGGAACGGCTTCTGACACTCAAATATTCAGAATCTTGCACCTGCACCTGCACCTGCACCTACCCTGTCGTCATGGGGACTGTTGGGGCACCCTGAACCTAGCAGCCCTTTCCCTCCATTTGATTTTGTTTTCAGATTCTGTTAGGGTGTCACAACAAAACTTCAACCCTTTCCAATCAAAGATGTGACTTTCCCAACCCTTCTCCTGTCAGCCTCTTCTTCTCCCTCCGTGCATTCTTCCTTGTAAGATTGTCTTGGCAAGCCCTGCTGATCTTGAAACATGCCCAAACCACTTTAACTTGCATTTCTTTATCACTCATCCTGGTTTAATGATAAAAATGCTTTCAGGAAAATGATTTTTTTCCAGAACAGCACTTTTTTTTTCACAACAGTTGCCATCGTGCGTGATTGCTACGAAGGACTTGCTGTTTTGCAAATGTTTTCTCTATGATTCTGCTTTGAGCAAGAAAAGATGTTGAAAAACTTTTCGATGAAACTGTACACAAATATGATAAAGAAAAGTGAAGAAGCAGAGATGAAAAATAGCATTTGGAACTTAAAAAATGCCTTAACTAGCACAAATCCTCCAACAGTCAAGCAGTACAAGGCAAGTATGTGTATATTTTCTTTTCTGATCATCATATAAAGAAAACAGATTCCCTGTTACCGTTCAGTAATAGATCACAGAAGACGTCAAAATGTGCAGCTCGTGTGTCACTTCCTTGTTTTCACTACATTTTGACGTCATCTGTGATCTGTTACTGAACAGACGCACGGCAAAATAGAATCTATTTGTTGAATGGACACCATGCTCCTGTTAACAATGCCAAGCAGTTTCCTAAAGCATCTCATCTCAGTGGCCTGCAAATTCTTCTGGATGTCTCTTGTTATTGTCCAGGTTTCACAGGCATACAACAGTAATGAGATTACCAGGGAGTGCATAAGTCTGATCTTTGAGCTAAGAGAGATTATTATGCATATCATTCCAGATGGTCTTCAGTCTTGCTAGTGCTGCTGTCTTCTGTGGAATTCTGGTAAGTACTTTCGGCTTGGAACCTTGATCCTGACGACTGTGCCCAGATACTTGAAACTGTCCCTAATCAACCTCGTCCAATTTTTCACCGATGAAAAGCCCATAACATTTAACTTGGCCATTTTGTTTCTGTTTATGTGATGACTTAGTTGCTTGTTTTTATGTCTTCCTTTTATGTTTGCACTTTTGTTCTTAATATTCTTCTAGGTAAGCCATTCAGAAATGAAACAAAATAACTAAAACTACTATAAAAGACCTCGATCGGATCGGTTCGTCACTTTTTGCGGTAGCTTGCGTGTTCTCGCGGCGCAACAGTCTACGTGCACTATTTTTCGCCTGTACTGTAATAGAATGCTAAAGACCTCGATCGGACCGGAGAAACTCAAGTTAAAACTAACCATTACGTGATGTGCTTGCAGCGTTTGTTGATGTCTCGTCTTCTTCTGGAATGAAGTCTGGATCATCGCTTTCGTCTGAAGGCAATGGCTCGGCGTGTCTTCCAAACGCAAACACTTGTGTCCCTGCCCGTTTTGGCACTCCGAGGATGCCTTTTGATCCTTTACCTTTACGAGGCATTTGAATCAAACATCCGTTAATTCCTGTGTTTAGCTAGCTTTTTACAGGCTCAGTTCTTCGGAATTCTTGCCCTGCGCTGGGTATGAAGCACTATTCATTCTCATTGTCCTGGTGTGCGCCATGTTGTTTACAACTAACGGCCGAAATGAGTTGTGGGTCGATCGTTTGGACTGTGAGGAATAATCGGCTCCGGGAAATACTGAAAACGGGAATTCTGGATGGGATTCATAAGAGTAAAGTGGCAACAATGAACACTAACGTGCAACCAAGAGCCATGTCCTATTATGGTTCTTGGTGCAACTTAATAGTCAAAAACCCAAAACAATTATTGATTCATTCTTAGAATGTGCAATAAACAGCTCACATTATTCTTCAGTCTGACCTCAAGCACCCTTTCCATCTTGGACTGAGGTAGCTTTCCGTTTCAAAATCGCGAAAGACTTTATTTTAAAAAAATGAAGAAATGTCCAGTTTTTGACCAAAACCATTTATTAACCCCTTTGGCAAAAAGCGATTTTTCGACTTTTTTGAATCGATGCTGTTATAGTCTACAAAGGCTAGTTTTCTATCTAGAAGACTAAAAAAAACTTCTTTTCGGTTTATACAAATGTTAGAAAGGCTAGTTTTCTATCTAGAAGGCCACAAAACACTTCTTATCGGCTCATTTTCCTTGTAACCAAAAAATTAAAGAAATTTAAATTTTTTTGACCAAAACCATGGACTAACCCCTTTCTGAAAATACAGATTTTTCGCCAACCAAGAATAAGAAGTCCAAAGACTACTGCAAAGCTGATTTAAAACAACGTATATTGTTTTTTATAACAATATTTCGGCTGGCCATACCAGCCTTCTTCAGGTTTACAGATGTTATAAAAAACAATATACGTTGTTTTAAATCAGCTTTGCAGTAGTCTTTGGACTTCTTGTCCTTGGTTCTTTATATGATTTGATCTCTTTTCTAGAGATCCAACGTTTACAACTAGCAGGATCTTCGTCCACGGTTTTTGCACTTAATTTAATCCTAGATTTTTTTTAATCCTTGATTTTTAAAACCGATGTTTTTATAGTCTACAAAGACTCTTTTCTATGTAGAAGGTCACAAGACACCTTGTTTTGGCCTATTTTGCTTAAAGCCAAAAATGAAGAAATTTCCAATTTTTGACCTAAATTTTAATTTTTTAGCCAAAGTCATGTGTTATCCCCTTTAGAAAAATCCAAATTTGCAACAATATAAAACAAGTTATGAAAAAAATTTAATTGTTTTGGCCAAAATCATGGTTTAACCAGTCTGGAAAAATTCAAATTATCGACTGTAAAGTTTGATACTTTTTTAGTCTAAAAGGACTTTTCGTCTATCCAGAAGATCACCAAACACTTTTTATGATATTTTAAAGACTAAGACAAACTATGATTTTTGTGGCCTAAATCATGGGTTAACCCCTTAGGAAAAATCCCATTTTTTTCAATTTTCTTGTGTCAGCCTCTTTGCAAAAAACTAATTTATCGACTATATAATAAGGTCTATATTTTTTTGGTCTAAAAAGGCTTTTTGTCCATCCAGAACATCAACAAACACTATTTTATGACATTTTATATTAAAGCTGTGAGCGAAAAACAAGCTATGATGAAATTACGATTCTTTTGCCAAAATCATGGGAAAACCCGTTTCGAAAAATCCAGTTTTGCAACTTTATAAGATATATGTCTTTTAATAGTCTGAAAACGTTCTTTTCTCTACCCAGAACATCACCAGACACTATTTTAGTACATTTTAAAACCAGACACAGTATAAATGGTGAAATTGAAATTTTTTCAAAGGGGTTGACCCATGATTTTGGCCAAAAATGTAAACCTTTTTAGTTTTTTTTAGCTGTAAAAGGCCAAAACATAATTTTTGTTCAAATTTCGACATTAAGGAAAACGCTTTTCAGACCATAAAAATATCGATCTTTTATAGTCTCGAAATTGCTCGAAATTAGGGTTTTCCAAAGGAGTTAACTCATGATTTTAGCCACAACAATTTTTCATAGTTTGTTTTTGGCTTTTGAAAGGCCATGATATAATGTTTGGTTATGCTTTAGGTAGAAATCAAGCCTTTCTATATCATTATAGCTAGACTATTTGATATTGGTTATAGATAGCATTTTAAATTCTTTCATTTATAGTTTGTTTTTGACTTCAAACATTTCTAGAGTAGAAGAATGTTGCTCATCAAGTCTCGAATTTGGATTTTTTTTTTCATAGTGACAGGTCTCACATTGATCATAGTCACAAAGAGGACATGTTTTTATGGTTTATTGATGTCCCTAGTACTTGAAGCTGAAAATTATAAGCTATAAGAAAATGACTGATATTTTCTCATTATCCTACGAAAGACCGATAATTTTCTTATGTTCATCATGTTGCCTCGGATACATTTTGCTACATTTTGGTTAACACTGCACGATCGTTGTTAAAAGTAACGCTAGTGGGAACCACGCCCAAAAGTCTAATTTGATGTAAAATGGAAACATGATCCGAAACAAGAAAACGTTTAATCAGTCTCTTTAATATATAATTTGAAAAAGCACAAAAATAATTACAACTTTATATTAATCACATTTAGGTTCACAGAACAAAAATTCTTGAAGTAGTCACTCTACGCTCCGAAGCTTCAACCTGAGTAGAACCTGTTGAACACATAAAAAGAAAGAAAATAAGTCATTCTGAAAAATACTTTCAGTAACGTACGTATAAAGAAAGTATTGTATTCTAGTAACCCAGATAGACTAGCAACTGCCCTTTCTTAGCCTTAGGTAATTTCCAGTTAAGTCAGGAGTTAAGTGTACTTTTAGCACCATTTCAAGCAAAGTAATTTTCCCCCGAAAAAGGAAGCACCGCTTTGTACTATCTGTGTGTGAGAAGAAGTGAAGCAGATGTCGTCAAAATATCAGAGAGACTATTTTCTGGTCTCCATTAAATCAATAACGCATTTTTAAGATCTATTTGATAGTTAAAATCCACTGGTGAATAGATCTCAAATAAACTGGCCTGTAAAAACGTTGTTGCATGGATCTGGACGAAACCCTGTTGCTCCTAGTATTTCCATAATATAAATAATATAAGTGGAGAGGGCTGAAGGAGTTTCGGAAAAATCACAATAGGAATGATACGGAATCCTCGAGAGGAAATGGTAAACAATTGAAATTTTAAAAAAACAATTTTTTTTAACTAATATGTAACGGTATCAGTGACGATTATGATGGGAAAGACGGTGACGATGAAAATGACGATAAGGGTGAGGCAAGAGCCATTATGGCTCTTGGGTAAGGATAGTGGTGATGATAATGATGACTATGATAATGATATCGATGAAGGTGATGATAAAGATAATAGGGAGCTTATGCAACTACTACTACGACGACGATGACGACGACTTCAAAAAACAATAGGTTTAATGATCAAAACAACAGCTCTGCTCGTGCATCACGCTTTTTAGTACATTTCTTCGACGTCCACTGTACGACTACGACGTGAAACCTCCTAATTTGACGTTTTATGGAAGGCGTGGACATACGACGACGAATTTTCCTTCCCCTTTTTGAACTTGAATAACATCCTTAAGTATTAAACTCCAGGAAAAGTCGCCTGCATTTCACATATAACGGGGGGTCCAAATAGACGCGATTAAGTTTGAAAGAACGCAAATTCTTTTTTTAGCGACGTTTTCACTGCCGTCGTCGTTGTCGTTGCTTAAGGTCCCTAATGAAGATGGTGACGACAATGATAATGATGCAAAAGACAATGATGATATAATGATGACGATGATGGCGAAATGTGATGATGATGACGTTAATGATAGAGATAGTTATGATGATGATGATGATGAAAATGACGATAATACTGATAATGATAATGATGGTAATAATGATAATGACAGGATGGTGACGATTTGAAATAAGAGTGAACAAACCTGTTAGATGGACTTGGTCCCATAAAAAATGACGGTTGAGCTTGATGAGGGTCAAAGAAGGCAGAGCTCACTGCGTAAAAAAGAATTTTTATTAACTTTTTGTACGTAAGCTGTGACACTTATGGCTTTAATATTTTGAATGATGCATGCAAATAAACAGCATGTCTTTTACAAGTGCAAACTTTACTCTGTTCCTAACTTAGTTATATAGATGTGCAAGAAATCATAAACATACAAAATTAAAACTCCCATCGATCTACTAGTCACGGATACACTCCATTGGCATTACCAGTTTTCTATTCGTGAGAGATATAGTGAAAGTTTGGAGTCTATCCATTGGATCCATTTGTCAAGAATAAAGTCCTCTGGAGTCACAAACGTTCAATTTGTGAGAGGCTACTTATTTGATCTAGCTGAATACCTCTTGGCTGAAGATTCTGGGGATAATTTAAGACAGCTGGATTATTCTGACGTCTGGCTCGACGTCGTGGTCTGACAGGGTGTGGCATGGCTGGAGCTGCTATGGGGGCCACATCGTACTCAGGAGGAACAATCATGGAGACACTTGCTCTGTTCTGTAATCAGAGAAGATTGAAATGCAGAATATAATAAGTAGGGTGTTCGTTCGAATTATTTTTCTTTAGAGTACTAAAATGAAAAAAAAACTTTCTTGTTATCATCTTGTCATGATAAATTTTCAGTCATTAAAATATTCGTTTATCATATTAGAGTAATAGCATGAATAAAGATACTCGATTTATTGTTACGACAAACAACCATTACTTGATCCTGGTGGAGGTGCAAGTACTTTTAGGCTGTTGTTTTGTTCGTTTCATACGAAGAAAAGAAAAAATACCTATACTCTCGTGGCTGTAATGTCTTTCAATGTAGAAATTATCATACTTTAAATAAAACTATTGCAGGATGCACAACCAGGCAAACAGTATTGTTCTTTTTTGAGGGGTTAAAAAGAGAGGTGATGCGTTGATAACGGAATCTCCAGAGAGCAACTCTAATGGTATTTCTGAGCCAAAAAGAAGAAAATTTCTTGCAATGTCTTCTGTTGATGAGGTCATGTCATTTGTGTAAATGTACTAACCTGAAAGTCGGCAGGGACAAAGTCCTTCGCAAAAACGTTCAAAGAATGCCTTCCTCTAGTAATTCTGTGGGGAAAACTGAGATTAGTTAACCTGGCGATTGTCAGATACATCAATTCCAAATTTGAGCGTTTCACTGGCGCGCTGTCGCTTGTTCTACTGGGCATGTCCATGTTGCTGTAAAAACTGGGTGAAAAGCAGTGGACTGGAAGAAGTTCCTAGAAAGTGGAATAACTTCTCATTTGTGTTACTTGACATCATTCTAGTGGGAAACTAACGAATGTCACTCAGGCGCATATTCTTATTGCTTGACTTGTCCTCCTTAGATTCTTCCAACGTGATTAACAGAGCTTAAGTCACAAGACCACGTCAGTAAACTATGAGTATCTCTGACAAAATTTCCTCTTAAAGGGCCAGAATACATGCATAATTATATTCCACACAATACTCCACTTGGTTCTCATAAATGATAAGCTTCCTAAGTGTACGATAGAAATTAAATAAAATACATACCCAAACTCCGGTCTGCCAAAATCGTCTGTTTGAATTCCCCCCGTTGTTTGAAAGCGTGGAATAAATGTATCGGCGTTAGGGCTCAATATATAACGTTGGTGGTCCTGTGCAGCGATGCTGAAATATTAAAAAAGACGGCAGGCAACGGTAAACACGTTCCAGTTTACCTAGAGTCCTGATACGTTCAAAGTCGAAGAAAAACGGGCCAAGACTCACTACATAGAAGTGAGTCAGGTGGATATGCTATGAAGTTATAATAGTGCTTCTCAAAAGCACCCGTAGACTATCATCTGTACCTAACATCAATCAATTACTTCTCATAAATAGTTAACGTCCTATATAAATAAATGCGCAATAGAAATGCAAAGTATGATTTATACCCAGGCTTCAGTTTGCCAAAAGCGTTTGTTTCAAATGCGCGAGTTGCTTGAAAGCCTGGGATGAATTCATCCGCGTCAGGGTTTAAAACATGGTGGTGTTGGTCAACTTGTCCTGCAATTCTGAAAAATGTAAAAGATGACAGGTGACAATAAACAAAAAGATCCAGAAAGATCAAAGAAAAGCAGGCCAATACTCACAGCGAGATTTCAAATAGAGGTGGTCAAGCTTCTAGTTTACACTTTTATTTGTTTTTTCTAACTTAAATGATCATAGGCAAGTGTGAAAAGAGAAGAAGGCCTAAAATGAATCACTGTGGGACTCCTCGGTTTAGGCTAGAGGCTGGAAAGCAGCCAAGAGACTTAACAGATTCGCCTACGTTCTGATAGGGAGAACCTGAAGCAGTTTGTTGCAGTTGAGCTTGTGCGATACTTGGCAAGTTTTTTATAGCGATAGCTTTTAAAAACGAGTCATGGTACAGTGTTTTTCAGTGACCTACTAGTTGGCTTGAATCTCAGAGCGGCTGTTTACAAGTACATGGTGGGGGGAAGATCCTAAAGGACCGAAGAAGTTTTCGTTTGGTTTACAGTCACATTTTTGTAAAATAATATCTCAGTTAGCTCTCATATATGAGTAACGTCCTCAGTGCGCAATGGAAATAAAATATAAAACATACCCGCGCTCCAGTTTGGCAACTTTGTCTGTTCCAAAACCGCTAGTTGTTAAAAAGCGTGGGATGAACTCGACGGCTTTAGCGTTTAAAACATGTTGGTCGACTTTCCCGGCAATGCTGAAATATAAAAAAGACCACAGGTAACGGTAACCTATACGTTCCAGTTTTCCTCCTGTTTACATGCAAACTTCCTAGTGGGAAGCTCGCGACTTTCAAACGCGTATTTGTCCTGTTTGTCTCCCTCTATTTACAGTATAAACTAAGGCTGATTCACAGAACCTATCAACAGGCTATTATGCTATAACATTTTATTTATTTCCTTCGCAAAGAACCTGAATTTTAAATATCCATATCATGAAACACCTTGTAAAGATCTCATACATGATTACCATCCTTGGCGTGTGCAACTGCAGTAATTTATACCCAAGCTCCAGTCTGCTGAAATCTTCTGTTTGAAATCCGTCATGCAGTTAAAGCGCTGAAGCCAGCAACGCAGCACAAGGTAAATTCCGACAACTTTTTAAAAACATGTTTACATCTAACTTGCGCTGCGTTGCTGGAATATAGAAGACAACAAACAAAGGCTACAAACAGCGGTTCAATTCCAGCTTGTCTAAATACGTTTCGACCGAAGCCAAAAAAAGAGGTTTAAACTAAACTCATTGTTTCAGTGCACTTAATTCTATATACTTTGTACTGTAATCTTGAATTTTGCCGGGATTAATATTGTGGGGAATCAAGAAATCTATCACTCCCTCTAGACATTCTGTTAAGGGAAAGTCTTACCAACTTAGTTCGAAATCTCTGTTTGGCATAGTCTTCTTTCCAATAATATCATTGTTGGGAACTAAGCATTCAGCTGCACACATTTCAGCCTGAAGGCAGAAAAAATGCATATTAAAACAAAGTATTTCCTAGAACAAATTTTAAACATGATTCATGGGTGGGTGTGGTTTGTTTGTATGTATTTGTGCAAATTTAAAGCTACATATTCATAGTTTGGAAAGAGACCCAACGTGGCCTTTATTATACTCAAATGGCTCCAAGGCTAAATTGGCACTTTAGAGTCGAGACAGATCTTTTTAATTTTCATTGTACAAGAGGATCTCTTTACCATCAAGCGACCACTAGACAATATTTGAACGGTCGGCCTGCAGCCCAATACGAGTCAGTCATGAGTGATCAGTCACAGTGTCTATTTCTAAAGAAGATTGAACAACCTCACTTACACTCTTCAAGTCCAATGAACTTTCAGGCCAGAACGTGAAGGGTGCTTTTACTTCTGCAGCTGCAACTTCATTGGAGATCACGGAAACATCACTGCCATTTTCCATCAAGAGTGAACATTCTGGGAAAAATTCGCGCGCAGTCTCACTTTTTGTTAAAACGGACTCGCGAGTAATTCTTGTGAAATTTCGCTGCTCGAGAGAAAGATCAATGGCCGCTGTAACACTTTTCCTCTCGAAAGAAAGGTCAGGTTTCACTTCTGCGGCGCTCGACTCATGGACGACACTAGAGATGATTTTTTCTTGCACGAGAATGTCAGGAACCTCAGTTACACCCTCAAACTCGGCCGCAACTTCTGGCTCAATTACACTGACGGTTTCCCATTCTAACATGCACTCACTCCCCTCCGCTGTACCGCTGAGTTTGTCAACAAGAATATCAACCGAGGTTTGACTGACTTCATCCAGTACTACATCCTCAGACTCAAGCTCGATCACACTATCAGTCAATTCGCAAACGACGGCCTGGATTGTTTCTGCCTCAGATGCAATGTCTTCAGCCAAAGCGAGGCTTTCCAATTCTCTTAAACTGCTTGTAATTGCTTCAGCTGCCAAGTCTTCAGCGATCACATTTAGAAGTTCTTCTTGTACTTGTACCTCAGTCGCCCCATGTACACTTTCTAACTCGATTGCGAAGTCGGGTACTAATTTAACAGCGCTGTTTTTCTTTTTCGCTTCACTGACCTCGTGTGCGATAACAGGGACAACCTCTTGTTGTAAACACATCTCAGTGACTGCAGTTACATTTTCAAACTCCACTGCAATTTCTGGTTGAATTGCACTGACAGTTTCCCATTCTAATGTGCACTCATAGGTTTTGTTGCTGAACTTGTCATCTTCACTTGGGACGTCACTCAAGGTTTCTTTAACACTTTCATGCACCTCGGGATCTTCAGATTCAGGCTCGATCACACTATCAGTCAATTCGCAGGTGACCCCTGAGATTGTTTTTTCTGCCTCAGATGCAATGTCTTCAACCAAAGAGGCGCTTTCCAATTCTGTTAAACTGCGTGTAATTACTTCCACTGTCAAGTCTTTAGCGATCACATTTAGAAGTTCCTCTTGTACGAGTACCCCAGTCGCCCCACGTACACTTTCTAACTCGATTGCAAAGTCGGAAACTAATTTTACAGCGCTGTTTTTCTTTTTCACTTCAACGACCTCATGTGCGACAACAGAGACAACCTCTTCCTGTGAATGGATCTCAGTGACTGCAGTTACATTTTCAAACTCTACGACAATTTCTGGTTGAACTGCACTGACTGTTTCCCATTCTAATGTGCCCTCACAGGCTTTGTTGCTGAGCTTGTCATCTTCACTTGGGACGTCATGATCACTCAAGGTTTCTTTGACACTTTCATGCACCTCAGGATCTTCAGATTCAAGCTCGATCACATTATCAATCAATTCGCAGGTGACTCCTGGGATTGTTTTTTCTGCTTCAGATGCATTGTCTTCAACCAAAGAGGCGCTTTCCAATTCTCTTAAACTGTTGGTTATTGCTTCCGCTGCCAAGTCGTCAGCAATCACATTTAGGATTTCGCCTCGTACGAGTACCTCAGTTGCCCCACGTACACTTTCTAACTCAATTGCAAAGTCGGGTACAAATTTAACAGCCATGTTTTCCTTTTTCGCTTCACCGACCTCATGTGCGACAACAGAGACAACCTCTTCTTGTAAATCGATTTCAGCAACCTCTCTTAAACTGCTGCTTATTACTTTAGCTGCCAAGTCCTCAGCCATCACATTTAGAAGTTCTTTTTGTATGAGTACCTCGGTGGCGCCACTCACACTTTGTACTTCGATTGCACTGCCTTCAGATGCTAGGGTAGGAACCTGTGAAATTAAAAGCCAACATTACCCAAATTACCCAAAGACGTAACCTAACCACTCTGATAATTTTTAATAGTTTTTATCGAATTTGATCATCAGTGTCCAATTGTTAAAAAGTTAGATCACGCTATCCACTGGATAAATCTCTATCCAATGGATAATTTTATTAGTTTTCCTAACACTTATTCCCAGGATAGTGATTCGTCCGGTGGATATATAGCCCTAGCTGTCCGATGTTTGAACAACTGAGGCCAGTATTAAATGCTTCTTGACTAAACAAATTACTATGTTATCTTTATTTACTAAAAGGACCCTTAAACTTATAATAATTAATATCTACCTAGAGGAAATTCTAGCCCTTCAACCAATCATCATTAATCTCGTGCCCGCAGACGTGTTCACCTGTCCGCTATCCACTGGACAAGGGTAAAAGGGGCTTCAAAACACAGTTTGCTCGCACATGTGCATCAGATCCAATAGCTATAAAAGGCAAAGGTTATAAATCTGTCTTTTAAGTTTTACGTAAAACCATTCTTATTACCATTTGTTGTGGTTGATCTGTCTTCTGGTGTATATTAAATCTGCTGTCCTTGATCCTAAATAAAAGTAAATAAATAAATACTTTTTTTTACTCAACCATAAAAGTTGGTTATGATTTTGTCATTTTCTACTTTAATAATTAGAGGTTTAGAGAGAAACGTAATCTCAATTCAAAGTGTTAAGAAGAATTTCTCAGCTAAATGAAAGTTTAATTTTGATACGGCAGCCATATTGAATTAATTGGTTTTAAGGAGTATTATGGGATGCCCAGGGGGCATGAGCACGATCCGATATACTCGCTCCGTATTTACGCGCACTTTTTCGGGCCAATTTTTCTTTAAGTTTTTCTAAAAAAAGATTGTAATGGGAAAAAAAGATCGTTGTGCCTTGTTTGGATTAAATAATGATCACCTTATTCCAGAGAAATATACATTGAAGTTCTCTTTTTGCCCGAAAAGCGCGCGTAAATACTAAGCGAGTGCCCCCTGGGCATCCCATATTACTCCTAAAATCTAATAATTTCGATGTGGCCGCCGTATCGGTAAAAAGGTCTATTGATACAAACACGCTTAGACCGGAATTACATTTTTTAACGTGTGCTGCTAGAAATGTCACCAAGCGTGTGAATGCCGCCACCTTTTGGCGAGTTGTATTTCGCTCAGGACCACAAAAGGGGTTTACTCCAAAAAAAATAAGTCTTCGGATAAATTTGATCACAATTTCAATGAACTATATGTTGACTCCGATAAACGCAATGATTTTCAATGCATCAAACTAAGAAGCGTACAAATGATTTGATTCCTCGTGAGAAAATCAAAAATCGTTAAAATGGTTCCCCCAAAGTGCCAAAAATTGTCCATCCGTAAGAATAAAACTCCTGCAAACTTAAAGTTCATCCGCAAAATTAAACTCCTGCAAGCTTAAAGTTCGGAAGACGCAATTTTTGTGGCTCGCGCGCAAATTATAACTAGACTGTGACGTCATTTCTCGTTACTATACCAACCGACTGTCAACAATTTTCCCAAATGCGTCTAAGAAATGGAAAAAAGTTATTCAACAAAAAAAAATCCCTTACCAGTTCATGAGCAAGCCTGCTATAATAAAAAAATTAAGTCTACCTTTTTCCTAAATAAAAAAGGAAAAATCTGAGAAGAACAATCAGTTTCAGTTGGTGGTTAAATTTTCTTGTATCTTTTTGCTTAAAGTTGACAAGGCATAGGGCACAAACACACTTTTCTGTAGCTGAAATAAAAGGTAAAAAACCTAACCTACCTTTGTTGAGGTATCACTTTAACTGCTGTAGGCACCCTTGAATGAAAACAGAATCTCCAAAGTTTATACGCGGCTATATAGCCGACCCAAAAAGAAGCAAACACCATCCTACAACTTTGCAAGAAAGTTTGAAACTTCCATTTGATACGTCATAATCATTATCGCGTCACTTATGGAATGTGGAACAAACGCAGCGCGCGTGATTCTTTTTTCTTCGTCATCACTGAACAGCAGTAGAGTCGTTAAAAATAAAGATGTTTTTCGTTACCGACGTATAACAAACACAAGTTCCCAATAACACTCGGCGATTTGGACACGTCTTCCGCTGACTCTGCTAAGTCCATGCCGCACAGTGCTTTTGAATTTTTCCCCCGCTTTTAGGCTTTGGCATGATAGATCGTGCGACCACACATTTTTGGGGAAAAACACTACTTGCAAAATTTCCCTTTGTACTTCTTTTTTTTTCGCCGAAGGCCTTTTTAATCAAAACGTAATGTTAATCAGTCTTGGTGTCGAACGTGCGCTCTGAAAGATATCAGTTTGGTCAAATAAAAAAAAATTTTAGTTTTTGTTCTTACCTACCTCCAATAGCTGCGCAAGTTGTGGTGTTAGTGAAATTAGTGAAAAGGGACGTCCAATAGCACCAGGAGACGAAGAGCATCTTTAAATTCAGAATATTTTCTCCGCTTAGGATCAACGTCCCCGCTAATTTTTCCAGTGCAATATATGAGCGGTGATCGTTTACCAAGCGCGCGTGCACATCTCGCGTGTCAATTAACTTTTTGCACACGACTGCAAAAATTAACGAACTTTATTTTGAACGTGTCATTTGTCATCTATGAAAGAAGGAAGTATATCACTGGAATGTTGCAAATCCAACCGGAAATATGGTGTCATAACTAACAATTTTAAGTCAGCTTTAGTACGGTTTGTTTTTCGTCCTAAGACGGCGACTTACAGTCATAATAGTGCCGGAGATTGAACGCAACTCCACAGCTGTAATATCTTAAGGGGGTATTACAGTTAAACGCCTGTTTGTATTATAGTTGGGCACTTTTCCTTGAAAATCTTGCTCGTCAAAATGTCATTCGATTTTTAAAATTAATCACTCATCCTGAAGTTCTTGGAACGATGAGTTTTGAGAATTTTTTGGTGATTATTAGAATATTTGTAATCAATAAAAGTTTGAAGGGTAAATGTTAAAAGTTAAGGGAAAATGAGAAAATATTGGATTTAAGGGTAGTTAAAAATTAAAATTTGAAGTAAATAATTAATAGACAAAAGACCAGAGAGTCCGCCACCACAACAAGGTGGCTCTGGTCCAATTAGCGGACTAACTGGTTTACGTGTATACCCTCTTACATCCTTATTTCTTTCATTCTCAATTCAACCCCAATTCCCCAAAAATTCAACTGTAATCCCCCTTAAGGCTAATTGCTCACACTACTATACCGAACAACTTTTTCGTGCCCGCCGAGAAAAGGTATCCTGTATAGATCTAGTATGAATTCCTATCCGCTTTGTGACTCTCTACTTTAGAGATCGGCCCGGCTCGGCTTCGCTCGGTTACAGAAATCGCGCCGAAGTCACCAGAACAGAAGACGCCCTATTCAGTATGGTTTTCTTGCCGGCGCAAAAGCTATACGGTATAGTGAACATAACCTAAGGAGGACAGCAACTGTCAATTTTTACTCTTACCTTACCTACATTGAACGATTACAAGCGCGAACTAACTGAAAAGCAAATGCCAAATCCGCTAGCTAATTGTCCTGCCTGGGAACTCCCTTTTTTATGGGGGTGGGGGCGGGGGGAAAGCGTACTCCCGGTTAAGGGACATCTTTGGGAATGGAATTACAGTCAACTCTTTCTAAGACGGACACCTTTTGGACCGGTACTAAGTGTCCATCTTAGAGAGATGTCCGTCTTATAAGAGTCAAATAAAAGGAGTAAAGAAAGGCAGGGACCAGCTTTAGGTGTCCGTTTTACAGAGGTGTCCGTCTTATAGAGGTGTCCGTCTTATAGAGGTGTCCGTCTTATAGAGGTGTCCGTTTTACAGAGGTGTCCGTCTTATAGAGGTGTCCGTTAAGAGAGAGTCAACTGTAGATCTTAAGCTCATGACTCACTGACAGCTTCCCAATCAGTTTGCGTGAAAAATAATCACAATATACATGAGCCAAACAATTATTATTAATGACAAGAAATTTATTAAACAGCAAAGTCTGTCAAAATTGAAACTTTCAAACAAAGAAAATTTAATTTATTCTTACATACAAATTCACAATTCTTCCATGTCCTAAATACTGAAAGTATTTTATTACAAACTAAAGTGACTGTTGTTTTGACTGACAAGAAATCAAACCTAAGCATATGTGTACTATAAACCTATACTACAAGCTCCAAACATTTACAAAATTATCGACAAACAAAGATAAACACGGCGAAGTTTGGAAATACCATCTTGCGTTCGACAGAGGTCCATCGCAAATCACTTCTAACAGGTACATTTCAATAACAAATAAATGAAGTTGCCAGACTGAATTCACCTTACACAAGCTTGTCGTTTTGCCTATGATTTGCGTTATTGATCCATCGAGTAGAAATTTTTGGTGCTATAAAGGTTTGAAAGCAACGAGACTTACAATTTTTGCTACTCATTGAAAATTCAAGACGCAGGAAGGGGAGGGGGGAAAGAGCTCTCTCTTTTTCTCCCCCACCTCCAACCTCGTCCCCGATTCGGACGCTTAGTGTCGGTTCCGTACTTTTCGTCTTTTCCAAGCCAAATATATATCTTTTTTTTTCAAAAAGTTACCTGAAACCTCTAAAAAACTTAGTCATTATTAGAACGTTATAGCTGGTTATTTTAGGTGTTAAGCTGTGAGATTTATGCGAAAGCATTAAATTGTAATTTAGAGGTTTCAGGTACAAAAAAAGCGTTCGAATAAGACGCATTCCGTTTTGGTTGATCTGGATTTCAAGCTGCAGTCTACACTGAGCTGACATCTTTTGGGTTTACTTTTTCATTTAAAAAAATTTAAGCGACTTTTGTAAATTACTTTTGGACTCTTAAATGGCTTCTCCAAAAATCGCAAATCTTTTCAGGTTAACCCTTGTCAGAGACAGGAGCTGATTACTCAGAGAGTATTATGTGACACAACAAGGACTACATCATTCCTATTCAAATTTATGTGAAAAGGCAGAGAAACTTTGTATCCCTCCCAATTAACTCAGTCATCATATCCAAAAAGGAATTTATGAACAAGACTTATTGTGCTTGAGTGGAGAAATAGCAAGTAAAAAAAACTAATTTTGCGAACCCGTTGATAATAAGTTTCATCTTTCACAAACGAGTCCATACTCAGTATATATATATATATATAAAAAAAAAACTCGAGCAGTGTGCTCTGGTTCTTCAGTCTTTTTCTCCGCGATTTCACATTTAACATATATTTAAGATCTCTGCAATATATTAAATATTTTTATTTTGGACTTCAGTTTTCCTTGGTTTTTAATTATCCAAATATATAATAGTTTCAACCAGTTTAGGGTCTTGTACTGGCAGATAGGCGACTGGATCGAGTCTTCATTTCATTACTCCAAACAGCTTGCGCAGTCCGTAGTTTTGTGCGTCTTTCCTGCCAGCTGTTGAAAAAAAGACATTTTTTTTATTCTATTTTCTATTTTCTTCTCAGTTTTGATCCTTACAATCATTTCATCGCCGAATTTTTCGCAATGTTTTCGTGAAGCATTTGAGAACATTTAGCTTGGAATATCCATTGACGGACCCCATTGAAAGAGGCACGTGTCTGTAAACGTTATCTTGAGTTTACACCAAGAAAAATGTCCTTTGGTAAACCGATTTAATTGCGTAGGATTGAAGTAAGGTTCAAATGTACTTTATTTTTTGTTGAGTTTGTAACCGTAACTAGAAAATCAATAGATAGCTCTTTTGAATGAAATTAAGTGAACTGATTAATGGATAATTGTCCAATATGGACCCGAGTCTTACTTCTGTAGAGATCATCTAAATTATCTTAAACCAGGCGTCAGTCAATCCCATCATGCAACAAGCGATTTCCCCTGGGTCTCAGTTTTCTTGCAAGTTGTTGAATTGGTGATACAATGATTCACAACTTCATAAAGAAAGGACATTACATCTTTTCTGGTACTAACCTCTGTTTAACGTGGCCATAGTAGCTCATAGTAAATCCTTCTATCTATCACAGGTACTGACGTCATGCTATGAAATAAGAGGCTTCCAGACCTAAATGAAAAAAATACTAGAAAACGAAGAGTAGAAGAATTAAATGCATGCAAGCGAGTATTTGCAACTTAAACGTAAAAAATAGATCATTGGACACTGAGTCCCTTTCCCAACGCCTAGTTTTCTTCAAAATCTCCTTGTCATTGTACGTTCCAGAGTCAACTTGCATTGATCGCCGCTTTAAAATTTTGGAAGTACATTTTTATGCTGCTGCTTACCCTTTGTACCTTTTTTTAACGTTTGTCCAAAACAATTTGCAGTATTGATCACAGCAATGATCACACGTAGGGCTGCTACGTTCTTCTTCAGTTCTTCTCAGATCTACTCTCCTACAAGCAATGCTACCAACGACGAGCAATATAACACCAGCATTAGAGTACAAGCACTTTGATAAAAGATTGGTTTTATACATCTCTTCTCTTTTACCTTCCTTTTTTTCTAAATAGTTATTCTTCCGATTTTAAACGCTCTCTTAACTCGAGCATACTGAAAAGATTGGGCATGGATCTGCAGTCGACCACCCCCCTCTTCGCCCCGTACTTCCACAGAAAAGGTTCTCCGTTTTTGTTTGCTAGTTTGTTTTTGTTTTTCAAGTCGATTTTAAGTCGAAACTGCTCTTCATTTACTCTATAGTGACTTGAAAAAAATTCGAGTGGGTTGCTATGGTTACGAGATATAACGTCATTATTGACATTTGAGGTCAAGACATTTCAACAAAAATGAGACATTTTGCATTTCTCTGTTTAGAAATGAAACGAACAACGCTAAAAAGAACTAACTCAAAACAGGTCTTAAATTTAAGTACGAAATTGATTAATTTCTACCTTCAGTCTTGATAAATCTAAAACTGGCAGACATTAACCATTCCATGTGGCTCAAATTGAAAGTTTTCGCCCTATTTGTTAACCTGCAGATTGCATAATTAGCCCATAGTGTCAAGCCCTTGAAAAGAGAATTTTCATTTTCACTTCCTCATTTATCGTCAGAAAACGTTGCTAGCCACTCAAAATTAAGCTCAAGAAGATGTCGATTTTAACATTACTGATATGAATTTTGTCGTAGAGATATTATGAAACTTATACTACTTCTTACGACAATTACGACGAGTTCGCAATTTTACCGCGCTAGTCGAAGAGGCATAGTACAGAAACATCCTTGTAAAGCTTAAATATATGACCATATGACCAAGTGACCATTTTCAAGTTAGTGAGCGAGACTGGGTGGGAGTTGTTTTGAATTGCAATATGGGGCATTTTCGGGGGAACGGATTCTGGACCTGTTTACTCTGAAACCTCGTATTTGCCAATAAGAGAAGCGGTTACTTCCAAAACAAGTCCCATAATGCAATACGATATAACACCGTCCAGGGTCTCAAGCGCCGACCAGAAAATGGCCGATATGAACAAAAGGATTCTTCTGCACTCGTCTCTTCAACTTTATTTGTCACCAAATACACCTATTTCATTTGTTATTTGCAAGAATGCAGAATTTCATAAATATCAAAAGTGAAACTTCATGTGAGGGGTTGGGGGGGAGGGGAGCGGAACTGGTAGCTGGAATGCCTCCTCCATCTCCCCCTCTCCCACGCTCACGCATGCGCTGAAGAGGAATAAATGAACTTGCAAAATTGCGTCTCCTCATCTTACCACTAAGGCATCATGGATAATTACTTTAAAAAGATTTATATATGACACAAGTGGTCTCCTGAACCCATGAACGTAGATCAAAGACCACTTTTATTATAAATATGACCTCATGATTGGCAAGAGACAAGACATTTACTTGAGCAATGTTGCTGAGTGGATCAAATTCAAAGCAAATTCTATCTTTTCTTCCCATAGTATATTTACCTCAAAGTAAAGCTCATTCGTCTTACGAGCTTAAATGGAACTTGAACTTTGGGCTAATTGTGCTAAGATTAAGAAATAAATTCAAGGAAAGAAATTTGGAAACTTACTGAATTTTACCTCGATTCCGAAAATAATTTACAACCACGATTCGTTTTGTTATCTTGTTATAAAACTGGCTCGATCATCCCAGTTAAGGTTGTCTTGGCAAAACCACCGGATTTTCATCTTTTTGTTCACACTGGTTTATCTGAACTATACTTTTTTCGCTCAGGACAGATCAAAAAAATTTGATTTCACTAAATCAAACTAAAGAAAATGTTATTTGTTATTTTTGTAGCAGTTTGACAAGTTTATTTGTGAAAAAAGAGGAAATACCAAAAAGAAAGATTAGATTAGTTCGTGCTGCTAATGTTGTCATATCTAGTAACCAGAGCAACCGATCGACATCAATTTTTTCAACAGAAAAAAAAGGTTTTGAACTGAGTACTTTGAAGAACACGATTCTGACCCAGAAAAACTGAAAATCACTTGAAACGACAAATGGAAAATTATAAGTTTGCGTCAGTAGTGTTCGAGGTTTAATTATGCCCTCTTGCAAAGCAATTTTGCTCCATAGATTAAGGAAAGAAATTTTGCCCATAAGCCTCATATTCCCTCAAACTTCTTTTTTATAGCTTTTCCGAATTTCTGTAAATAAATCAAAGGCCGTAGGAATGACGTCTATCAAGATTTCAGTGACTGATTTCAATCTTTTCCTTGCATTGCAGGTTCTCCCTTTTGGCGAATAGCCGTCGATAATATATCCTACCGCTTACCTATGTATGGCGCATTCTTTCCATTCCTTATGATGATTTCAAGGCTGGGCAATTCATGATGGCTGTGATGACATCTTTTCTTGTGGGTCCTCCTTTGTGTGAATAGCTGTTAATCATACCATTTCCCGGTGCTAACCTCTGCTTGGAGCGCGTTCGTTTCGACACGTGCACCTTCTAGTAGATCTCACCGGTAGATACTTCATGATAGCAGCTATAACATCCGGGTTTCCTGACTAAATACAATACTTCTAGAGAACAAGGAATTAGAGCGGTTTTCATTTGAGTGTCGAAAAGTAATTGGTTTTGCACTTTCTACACGATGCGATTGGCTTAAAAGATTCGCGCCACCTTTTCATCCAATCAGAAGTAAAACCAAAGCCAATTGTGACGCGCTCGCATGCATTTTCCCGCGCTTTGCGTCAGCCACATGTAATTACTTCGAGTTTTGATTGGTTCAATGTATTGTCTGTGTCCTATGTGATTGGCCAGAGTAATTACTTTGGTTTTGGTTTTACGACACTCAAACGAAAACCACTCTAACTAAGAGTTTTCCCTCAAATGAATAAAGTTCCGCTAACAATGTTGAATCTCCTTGGCAGGCAGTGAGCATGAACTGCACAACTTGTATTCTCTAATCAGTTAAAATTGAAGCATTTCATGCTGGGTCCCCTAGCTTCACCCTTGTAAGAATTGTAACTATCTTTTCTGTCCTGATACTCACTTCCGCTGATCTGCTGGATTGCAGGTTCATTAAATCTCTTATGTTACGGTCGAAGTCTTGGCATCTTGAGGTCACGCTTTTTTTAGTAGCTACGTCTGGAATTTCTTGACCTAAATACAATGCTTTTGATGACAACAAATTTAATGCAAGAAAACACCTAAAAATTGAGTTATAACTACAATGAACTTTCATCCCACCAGCAGGCCATGGGTTTGAATCCCACTAAGGCCACATGTTCACTTCCGTGCAATTTGCAAGTCAAAAGCCTCGGTTTTAACTTAATTGATTAATTAATCAATCATGGAATGACTTTGTTCTTTACAAAATCCTCGGATTCATCGTCTTTTTAATCTTTGCAATATATTCATCAGTTCACGCATTGTGCAAAAACACCTACAGCTTCATCGTTTGAGCGGAGTAGAAGAGATCAAATAAAGTTAATCTCATTACAAAAAGCCTAGGTTTTCTTCAATCGTTTCTTGTTATGTCCTAAGAGAAACGTTTTCGTCGTTATATATAGGAATGTTCCATCACTTACCCGTTTTAGGTGGACCCAAGTCTGTCACAAGCTTACAAGAGTTAGGGATGGTAGCCGGGTCACTGTTGTTTTACGACATCTGAGATTTTCTTACCTAAATGTAATGCTTCTAAGAACAATTAATCTATGATACAAGCCATACATAATCATTCACGATTAATAATTCGTTTATAACTGTTTTCTCTATGAACTCCAGGGAGCGATTAAGGCGACGCACTGATGAATGGGTGTGGTGCAGAGGGGAGTGCACTCGCGCCTTCCACCGATGTGGCCTGGGTTCGAATCCCGGAGGCTACGCAGATAATATGAAAATGTGGGTTGAGTTTATTATTAATTTTCTTCGTCTCCTCAGAAAGCAACAATCTAAATTCCCATCCAATTTAGAATGGCAGACAAAAACCATTCTGTAATGCTGTGATTAAATCGTTATTCATAATCCTCCTTACTTCTTCGTTAGAAGAGTGCTTCGTGTGTTTTAGTTCTACTTAACTGTGTTGGCTTACCAGAGACCAGGCAAAGGACATAGTCTGTAACCCCGAAAGGCCGCCTGAAGCAGTGACTTTCTTAGCTAGGCCATCCCTCGTATATTCGACCTGCAATGAAGAATAGCTTACAGGGCAAATTGGTATGAAACGAAATGATTTCGACCATATAATTTTGATTAGCCCCCATCAAGAGCCATAATGGGACCTCACGTATATTATATCCCAGCTGCCACAATCAATCCTGTCCGTGGTTTGCTTTCAAATGCTCGTATTACAGTCCATTTCTTCCATTCGTGACAATGGTCTATCGTCTGCAATTTCTTTCGAAATTATTCAAAGATATACATTCCTCTGTACTTACGGTACTCCATGTGGTATTTTACTAGTTCTCTCTAGTCACGCCTTTAACAGTAAAAAGGGTGTATTCGTTGACCTGCTGCAGCGTGTGACCTGAAAACTACAAAGATAAGAATAATGCTTAAGCATCTTCAACTACATACTTAACTGCCTTACCATAGCTTGGGTACACGAAGGGTCTCTTCCGTCCAAAGCTGGTCGCAGACTTCATTTTCTTGAAGAAACACATCCACAGAGAACCATCTTCATAGAAAACGCAAAACAGGTGCCTCGTTCGTTCCTGTCGGGGCGCGCCCAGAACGGTTGATGGTCTACGATGGAGCCAGAGGTTGCAAAAAAAATTTTCGTTCGAAGTTCCTGAAATACAATTTCTAGGTTTTTTACTTGTGTTAGTAGTTTAAGACAACACATGGATGCGAAGCTTGCTGGAGAACAATTTTATTGATCCTCAAGGGCAAATTATTACAATATATCGTGTTTTATTGCAAAGATATTGCTAGCATTTGAATCGAAATTCCTGAAACAAAATTCATTGTGTTAATGTTAATTAGTAAAAAAAAAACACTGGCATCCACTTTGTGTAAACTTTATTGATCATCAAAATATTAACTACTTTACACATAATTACAACTCATCTAGCCATTCTTCCAGCACGTTAAGTCTTGTTTCAGCCGGAATAAGTAGTGTTGAGCGTTTCTTCAGTAACGCAGCAAAAAAAGAAGAAAACATCGTGGTATCTCGAGAGAATGCGCAAAAAATAAACATGTAGCAGGCGATGTCCACAGGGCGCGCCCCAAAAAAGTCTTCTGGAACCATAGTCCGACAGAATGACGGCATAGAGTGAAAAAAAGAAAAATCGTTGACGTTTGACGTTGCTGAAATAAAACTGCTTTATTAGTATATTTTATAGTCTAGTCACCTAATATATTATCCTAGTTACCGCGAAAAAACACCACACTGACAACTGTGTTTTGTTGTTTTATTTTATTGATTTTAATGTGATATAAATAAGCTTTGTAACTACTAAAGTGTTATTAAGTACAGCTTTACTACCATGACAGTTTAATTATGTATTAAAAAAGCAACACACTAACAACAAAAAGCAATTTGTGTCTTTTATTTAATTCCATTAAACAGTTACAGAGTTTAATAAATTAATGGGAAGAGTAAAAAAAAAAATCGTTGACGTTCGACGTTGCTGAAATAAAACTGCTTTATTAGTATATTTTATAGTGTAGTCACCTAATATATATTATCCTATAGTTAACATGAAAAAAAGACCACACAGACAACTGTTTTTTTTTTGTTTTATTTTAATTGGTTTTAATTTGATATAAATAAGCTTTATAACTACTACTTAATAATATTTTAAAAATATTATTAAGTACAGCTTTTACTACCATGATAGTTTAATTACGTATTTAAAAAAAACAACACACTAACAACAAAAAAGCATTTTGTGTCTTTTATTTAATTCCATTAAATAGTTACAGTGTTTAATTGATTAATGGGAAGCGCTCCTAGAAGAAAAATTTAGGGTCCAGTGAAACCGAGGAGTGTCCATATGTCCATAAAACTTGACATCTCGAATGAAACACCCCAGGGCTTACTGGACCTTACGCCGGCGGGCAATCGTTAGTGGCCTGCTATCGAGATATTGTCGATATCATGGCCTTGAAAGCGTTTCGAGCAGAATTCGGAGAAAGACCGAAAGCCGAATCGAAGAATCGGAAACGAAATCGAATTTCGACAATCGCTTGCTAGCTAAAATAAGAATAAATGGTTTCACTAACCTTTTGCCACGTTTTATTGTCAGACTTAGGCTGATACATATGGTGCAACGTTTGTTAAAACTGAGCGCACATCACACGATTTGGCTTACGAAACGAACGTTTCCATGGAGACAAACGTTACTATGGAAATCTGCTAAGTAGACGACAGCTTTTAACAGGCGCTGTACCATTTGAATCAGCCCTACCTTACATGGGCCGCTGTACTCTGTCAGGTTTCGTCAACACTGGGCTCGTTCTCGCTGGTCTGATTCCTCCTCGAAGGTGTACGTGCTGAGCCTCTGGATAGTTGGGCGTGGTTGAATTGCTTGTCCAGATGAGAAGGTGGTGTAGATCACGAAGATGAAGTCCAGCCGGCCACGTAATGTTAATTAAGTATTGTAGCTGTCTCAACCAATTATTGATGTCCTACGACGATTTTCCCGCCAAATCTGCCCTTAAGGCTACACTTTGTATGAACTGGAAATCCGAGTTAATTGATCTTAGGCAAAATTCCTCGCACCCTTTACCCGTCAAAAATTTATCTTTTCGTGCGAAATTGATTTCTTTTCGCAAGCTTGAGCAGACGTCAATACTAGTTGAAACAGCTTCTTCTAAGTGATTCTGACTGCTATTTTATATCTCCTCTGACTATCCTCTTGCCTAATAACCAGCATGATCTTTGCTCTTCGAGGTTAGTGACGTTCGCAAGTACTCCGAAGTAACGAGGGGTATAATCAAGTTCCCCATCGTCATCACCATCCTTCTTTGATTGCGCATGGTGACTAATCCTCTTCTTTCAATGCCGCAATGGCACCTTTCTAGCTTGCCTAACTAACTACATTAACTTTCTATGGCGTTCGACGATCTGTGTTCTTCTTTCTTCGGCCGGCTTCTTCTATTATCGTCGCGTACAATGGAACACGCATCTTGCACCGGAGAGGATCCGATCGCAAGCCGCTTAACGTACCACAAAAGGTGACAGAAGAATAAATCCACTGACAACTCCTGCAGGACGAAGCAGCCGCTAGCAATGGATCATCGAAGTGAAGACTGCCTACGCCTACCATTTGTAGACGATCAGTGCCTGCGTACTGCAATGCAGGGCTTTCTAACGAGAGAATCCTCGCGAATGGCAAGATAAACAAGAAGACAAAAAGAGTCGTCTTAGTGTTAATAATGCCATAAAGAGAGAACTTCCCATAACCTGGTAAGCTTCAGAAATCTATCTATAACCTGTGATGTACACACAAGAGCAACATTGGGCGCAAATTCAGGGACTCACAGACGAAGAAATGAGTGTCCTACGCATGCGTGTTCCCGAAATATCACTGCGGTCAATGTTGGTCCTGCGACCACCCCATAGGCTACTAACTCTACTAACAAGCCTATTCTCCACTTTAGAACCGAGAAGGAACCTGGAGCCGAAATGCGTCCCGCAATTGTTTCTGGGATCGTTACTGTGTACGCGCCGGTCAGCTATTGGCTAATTTTATCCCTGTTCTGGTGAGAGTCCCAGAAGTCTTTGCGAAGGTTAACTAGGCCCAGTTTCTTTCTCGTTTTAAAAGTGGCGAATCTGAGTTGATGTTACTCCTCCAGTGATGAGACTGCGTCGTCGTAGATTGGTCTCGAAGACTACCTACGCTTACAATTTGTAAACGATCTACTTAGGGTGTGTGCATTGTCCCATAATTCCCAGCGATAACCTGCCACAAGTCGTAAGCTCTTCACGGCAAAAAACGACTGGTCGCGGGCCATCTTGTTGATTTACACTGTACTCTGCTCTACGCTCACAAATTTGGTGGCTGATATTCAGTTTAAAATTTCATTTATCTATAATCCCTTTTCATATTTTTTGTCTTTCAAAATGAGTGAATGTAGTTACGGTTCGCAAGCTTAATATTCTGGTCGTTTTAAGTAGACCCAAATTTGCGAGGCTAAACTAATTAGCTACCTATAACTAGGGAAACCACTAAACTTGTAAGGGGTGCCAAATCAGGTCCCGTTACAGAAGTTGAATGGTCTGTAATCTCCAGTTTCCTAAATTTCTATTAAGATAGTGTTTGTCTGGTTGAACCTTACGGATGAAAGCTTCAATTGTCCAGAGTCTCGACTGTCAATTGAAGTGTAAAAGATAAATTGAAATTGGCGCAGCTAAGCGGGACACTGAAGCGAAGACGATGACGGCGTAACGACGAAATGAATCCGAAAAAAAGCCGAGTAGACGTAGAATAAAAGCCGAACCTCTTCCAGGAGAAAAAGTCGAACTCCTATCGCTGACCGAATACATGTACCTGCAAAGCAACCCAAATTTGGAAAAGGGGAAGGGGAGGCCCTTACCAGCCCAGGGAACCCGCTAGCTAATCTAACTACAATTAATTAAAGCCGAAAACGAAGTCCAGGGACTTCTATAACCGAACGTGTGTGGATAGTATCCTTTGCAAGGTTCATCCAGAGCTCTATAAATTAACCTCCCTTGACCCAACCCATAAGGAGTGCACCTGACCTGAATTACAAGATGTCCATTAGAATCCTGATTGGAGGCTGATTGTCACGGCTTTGGAAAGTTGAAGCTCACTGGTAAGGAATCAGACGAAGGTGCCTGTCTGGTTTGCGGACTGTCTAGGAAAAATAGTCTGCTCTGGTGGTCTGTCTGAGGGGACAGCTTGGTTTGATGGTATGGCTCTGGTGGTCTCCTGATAAAAACTGGTCTGGTAGATGACGGAAGCCTAAAAAATTGTTAAGAAAGAAAAATATTAACTGAAATATAAAGACTGACTGAAATGGCTTAATATTAAAACGTAACACAGGAGAAGAATAAAAGGCCTGTTTTACAAACAAATTAGCAGGCTTCAATTCAGCATCAACAACCATCTTCTCCTAACCCATTCCAATACATTTGTATAACATTTAGGAACTAACTAGAGGTAATTTGCAGAAAGGTTACATTTAATTTCCTTGACTGATCATTTTTCCCTAACCCTTTTGTTTGAAAAAATCGGTAACAGCGAGAAACTGACGAAAGATAAGATGTGATCTGGGTAAAGACATTTTCCTAGATATCTCCTCCCCGTTAAGCTCACGTAGTACATGATACGATCTCCATGTTCGCTGTATGCACTACGTAGCAGTGAGAAAATCTTGGCTTGTCAACTTACGGCAGGTTCGACTGTGCTCACTATTTTATAATTAATTACGGGATTGCTACCAAGTTTGTGGGTAACCTGTGTTACTTATAATAATAATAATAATAATAATAATAATAATAATAATAATAATAATAATAATAATAATAATAATAATAATAATAATACAAGAATTTATATAGCGCAATTTCCATGAGCTCAATACTTAAAAAACTTAATCGTCGATAGAAGTCTTTAAAAATTTTTGCATCTGTATCGCCTCTTACATTCGCCAAATAATGATAACACTACCAACCCCCACCCTCCACCCTACCCCACTAATAAGACGGAGCCCTCAAGCGTCCATTGTTGTCCTTTCCTCCTTTAAACTATTGCCACGTGCACACAGAGTCAAATTGTGTTTGAATTTTAACTTTGTAAAAAAAGAGCAAAGAAGGATGGAGATTATCAACTCATTTCTAACTGATAATATTAAGATTTGCTTTCGAAAAGATATGCTGAAAGTAATGATAATTAAGTAAAGGTACTGCACGATTGCTTTAATTTAACATTCACCCTCTGTTTTATCCTGCCTCACGAAATTAATATAAAATAGCAACAACAAAAAAATGAAGTTTGCACGGTTTCTGTTACTCCTTTAATTTGAAGAAAGCAACTGAGCATCTTTTACCTTTTGGAAGCTGACTTTTTCTTCTGTCTAATGCCACTGTCACGTGTAGGCGTTTGGACACGTACCATCTCCGTGGTCCGGTTCATCCCGGCTTTGAGTTGAATTGCATGGTGTATTTCCAGCAGAACTTTCTGCAATTATAAAAAATTATCTGAATTATCGACATTATTATCAAACATAGCAATTAAAAGCATCAAACTATATGCCATTTTGTGTGGAATTTGTCAGCCGTGACTTCAAGTTGCAACATAATTGAACCGCAAACAGCCTCTACCTACCTTCTGGCTTGTTATTACATCAGTTAATCCAAAAGTTGTTTTCACAGTCAGATTTTTGGGTGCAAGTTAAAGAGAGAAGTCAAAATAACTGGGCTGCGAAGAGAAATGTTATCGTAAAGTCTACCGAACTGTTCGCAACCCGTCTTCTTTCACGTGCTGTGAAATCATCACTAAATTTTAAATTTGAATTTAGCGCCGCAAAGCATCCTCGTGATTAGAAAAGCGTATCCCGATTGGCTCTCACTATTGCACGTGTAAATGCAGCGAACAACAAAGGTTGTTTATCATAAAACTAGGAACGGCGAGCAGGGAAAGAGCACGGAGAGAGGGAAAATAAAAAATGCGAACAAAACCGTCCTTCTCTAACAAGGTCAAACTTTTAAGAGTAGAATTCTAAGGGCCAGAGACTCCCTGCAATAGCTACAGCTCATTCTTCCTGTTCGATCTGTTCCTGTTCCTATTTCTTTTCCCATGCACGCGTACGGAGCGGAAAAAAAAGAAAGTCGGCGAGCAAAGCAACTCGCCGATTCTCTTATCCGCCCCACTCCATTTGGGAGTAATAGTGGTTATGCAATAAAGCAAGAAAAAAAAAACAGTAAAACGACAAGCAGACACCAAAGCACAGTAGGTAAGTCTTTTTCATTCATTTCATTGAAGGAAAAATTATATCTAACGTTATTTAGCGTTCGCAGATCTCAATATTTTATTTCTCAAACAAAGTCTCAGGGGCACCTAACGTCAATTTTTGGAAAATATCTGTTCGGAAGACGATTTGAGATCTAGACTGGTTTCGGAACATTTGTTGTAAAATGTCTTGCTTGCCTGCCTCTCCTAGGATTTTCGAATACCTAAAAAAAGGTATAATTGCCCATTTTAACGGATTTTTACCCTAAAAAGGTCACCTAGAATTTTCGGGAGCTTTTTTTCGGCCTGAAATTTTCTAAAAGGTAGGTTTTGATGCCCATAATTTTCGAATCACTAGACTTTCAGCTAGGAAATCCGAACAAATGAAAAATTTTTAGGGGATAAAAATATGTCTATATCTACCGTTTAAATACTAAAATACGTTCAACAATACTATGTTTAAGTGGTATTGAACTATATTCTCGTTGGGTACCCCTGAAGTCTCTTATTTTCAACGGTCGCCTGTAACGCGACACTCCAACACAAAGGTCACACCTATGGTATGTAAATTACTTTACATCCTTTTCTGGTGACGTGAGTTTGTTCTTTTATCCGTACTTTGTTTAAAACTCATTCCCAGTCTCTTTCTGCCTCGCTCAACAAGATCCCCATCATTCTCTTCTCCAGAGCTTCCCAGAGGACTGAGATCAAGGACCAAGAAGCTCTGGGGACAAAGGATTTGAAGTCCTAGATTTAATGACTTCCTGTCATTTCTGATTTTCTACAACGTTTCTAATAGCGTTCACTTGCTCTTGCCGCAGTCTCAATGACTGTAAATTTAGGTTATTCAAAGAATCGGAGATGACCGAAAGTCCTAGAATCTAGGACTTCAAATCCTGTGTCCCAGAACCTCCTGGTCCTTGTACTCACGCCTCCACGAGGCTCTGGGGACGAGAATGGATCCCCGTAAATCAAGAGCCATAGAACCAAAAGTGTTTTGAAGGGAAGAGAGCAAGTTCTAATTCTTGCGTTTCCTATTCCGTTGCGCTTGCGATTACGATTCGCAGCAGGGAATATGGAGTTCTTTGCACCTCCAATTCCGTACCCGTTTCCGATTCCTCGCGGGTGTGAAGGGGACCCAATAAAATCAACCCCCTTTATAGCGGACGCTGTTTGGATCTCGAGTTGGTGTCCTCATTAGCGAGTGTCCGTAATAGCAGGAATTGATTTCACTCAAACGTCTCTAATTTGTTTTTGCTGGGGATTTAGCTGCTGTCCGTATTATCGGGGTGTCCGTTATAGCGGGGTTTCCGCAAGGCGAGAGTTGACTGTATACGCAGGCGTATAACGAAAGCAAAGAGTGTGTTGCAAACACCATAATCAAATATTCCTTTTATTCATCAAAATGACTGTTGTAGTTGCTTTCTATTTACACATTTCGGTATTAGGAAACATGGTTAAGTACATGACCTGAAATGAGGTTTAATGGCTATGAAGCGTTCAAATGAATTCCATTCCTCTTGGGTTGTCAGAAGAAATACGGTAACGTGTAAATTAATGACAACCAAATAAAAGAAAAAATGTTGAAGGGTAACGATGAAATGATAGTTTGTTTGTTATTAAAACTAGTTGCATGATTATGTTTCGATCCTGGACGTACGCCAGTCCGACAAACAAATGTAAGCCGAGGCACAGAGAAGAGGTGAATGGCAGATTGATCTTCTAGGGAGATCTGGGTACGAAATTAGTGGCCGTTTAAAGGTAAGACAGGAGACTGAAGGAAAGAGGAGGGGTGTCCTGTAGGGTATATGCAGGTGGGGTGGGTTTTTCCACTATGGGAACAAATTAGGGTTATGGACTGGGGATCAGTAAAGCAGTCCAAGGACAGATGAAGACAGGGACGGGGCAATAGAAGTATGCGCCCATAAACCGCAAACTGGCATCTGCTGGCAATCGACTCAGGACTGATTTACTATATACACAGAAAGGCTGTCTTTAGACAGTTTCAAAATTAAAACGGATAAAGGAGTAGATTCAGAACAGTTCAGCAAGCCTGACATCCTTAAATTATTTGACTTTTGAACTGCACACCGGGTTGAATCATCATCGTGTGAGTGCAGCCAGGGAACGAGTCCCTCTTCCCTCTGCCTCGATCTGCTCAGCTTCCCTTCCTTCTCACATATGCTCTGACACATTTAACTATTCTGAGGGTGCGACTTATTACTCGCTTCTCCAACTGTTCATTCAAGACTCCATCTCTCCTAGCACTGTAATTAAGTTCCTCAGTTTGCTTTCATCGTGCCACTGTTTCAATCCTCGAGGAACTCCACGACATGACGTTAAATTTATTTTCTTTAACTTTGGACAGCCTGTCAAAGCTTTCCTAAAGAGGGAGAGCGAATGACAAAGAAAACATCTGAGTTCATTTAAACGCTGCTTTCGCGTAGCCGTTATAATTGCGGAGTGTCGTTCATACTTTTGTAATTCGAGAGTACTGCATGAAACCTTACTGAGTTTTAAAAGATATCGACCACCCTTTTGCAAACCTATGACAATCGTCGTAGAGGATGCAACAACGATTCGGAGAAACCCCCCTTAAAAGAACCACTGAGTTTTATTTTCATATGGAGCGTTTTCACTCACGTCGCAAGCAGTTACACAAATTCATTAGAACAAAAGAAAGTTTTTACATAAGGAAAAGTTTCAACTCCCACTGGATAGGTATGGATCGCCAATATGGCCGTCGTTTCATTGACAGTTTTAGAACAGCAATATGGCGGACGGTACTTTATGGGAAAACTTTCACTGCCGAAACCAACCTCGTTCCTAGTGTTCTCTCCTACCCGTCCCTTCTCTCGTTCTGGGGGGCGAGTAAAAGAGCACCCTGGGAATGGGCTATGCTCAGACCTCGCCTTCTGCTTCTTACCTTACTCCATCACCAGCGATATTGGTGCTAGCGAGGTTCAAACTCTGTAGCTTTGGCATTCCAAAGGTCCTCAGCAGTTCCATGGAATCGTCATTAATACCACTGTTGGAGGAAACATCTAGTATCTCTAAACTGTGGTGCCACTGTAATAAAGAAGGAAGAAAAGAGCATCACATTATTAATGGAAGCGCCACGACTTCGTAGAAAAGATAAATCTCCAGCTACTGAAATACAGTTCAAACTGTATAAGCGCTTTTATTAATCGTTTTACCAATTCAATGATAGCAGACATAACAGCCAAGTTTGTGTGTGTGTCTGTAAACAGCAGCTCCTCCAGGGAAGTCACTGGCAATCTCTGGAAAAACAAAAGTAACATAGTAGTAAAACAAACACAACGATGGAATGATAAAGGTAATCGTGATGGTAGTGGTGGAGTTGCTGATGAGGGAGGTAATAATTTCTATCGCAATGGTGACGTTGATGACGACGATGGTGATGACGGATGATTATGAGGATGATGATGTAGTCTGCGTCACAGAAGAAACAAAACTATTGTTAAGTCCGTCTGCGAAACAGCGCCAAAATCCTTGGTCTGGGACCCCAACTGTGTACAAGGATTTGAGTACGCGCCATGACTGGCCTGTTAAAAAGGCCATTGTCGATTTGCTAATCAGGTTGAATGGAAGTCGAAACGCACTTCCGATAATTTGTTGAGTCCGTTAGGCATCCAAAAAAGGGGTCTCGGCGCTGCTTTGTCTGCGATTCGCGCAGGCTAATGCTAATGATAACTGATGGTTATGGTGATTGCATTGATGAAGGTGGTGCTGCTGTATGATAATTACAAAGGATACAGGGACCTTAAGACACTGCCCACAGGTACGGCTAGGCGAACATATTTGCCACGTAGTTATGTCAAAGAAAACTATGATTTCCCAGATGTAAGACGGCATCTCCGTTCTACCTGGTAGCCTACCCGTTTATCCTGGATAAGAGGCAATCTACCCGTGTTTACGGCTAGGGTTGCGGGTAACTTCCTCGTAGCCCTATACGGGACGGTTTACCTCAAGGTCTCTAATTATGATAATAATTGGGATAATGATGATGGTTGTAGAGATCGTAATGATAAAAGTGATAATGATGATGATGATGATGATGTGGAAGTTAAATATATAGAAGTTTACTGACGCGAGTGTTACTTATATAGAGGATATTACACGGTGGCGCGAAAATGTGAATTTTATTTTCAAATGGCAAAACAATACTTTACGAACGAGCGCAGCGAGTGAGTAAAATATTGTTTTCACCACGAGAAAATAAAATTCATATCTTCAAGCCGCCGTGTAAAGTTCTTTTTATTATATGGACAAAATGACATCGATAAAATAATAGAGGAAAATTACCAAAATTACGTCATCGATAAACTCACGTGTGAGATTATGGAAAATAAACCACTCGGGTCCCGGATGTAGTTTTTATGAATTTTATGAGTGGTGTATTTTCCAGTAAAACACTCGTGTCTATATAATAAAATGAAATACATTGTGATTTTGGCAATGACATTTGATGCAGATAAAAATGATAATCAAAATAAGTTATAAATATTTTGTTTCATAATTATATCATAGCAAGGTTGTCATACAATGCACCTGTAAACCCTCAGGTGAGATTCTTTGAAGTCCTCTTACGTCCAGCTTCTTTAGATTGCTTGATGTTCTTAAGATTCTACGAAGTAAAAAAAACTGAGTGGTCGAATAAACATTTTTCTGATATAATTAAGTCTACACCGTTTCTAAGTAAGTTTAAAAATCCTACCAATTACAGTCATGCGTGCTTATCACACAAAACACCAAAAGGCGTAAGTTCATACCTATGATATGAAACTGAATAGCTTAATGTAGAGCATTGTACGTACCGAAGCTTCATTGTAAATGATATGAACAAAAATTATCAGTAAATATAAAGAAAATTTAACAGAACTTTGATCAACAGAGTATTCTTGGCAAGAAATCAAGATATCGCCGTTATTGAGTAGATAGAGATTATTTTCCTTGCCATAGCTTACTTACTTGGCTTTGAGCTTTCTGGAAAACTTAGGAAAACGTTTCGAGGTTTAACCTACGTGGTACAGTATTTCCATTTTTGAATGAAGACAGGGTCCTTGGCCTGGTGAAGGGCGAGTAACCTGTGTACACCCCCCCTCCCTCCCCTCAAACTCTCCCCAATTTTGTTGAGGGGAGGGGAGGGGGTGGCTTTGCACACTCTAAAGTGAGAGTACCCGGATCTAACTCCTGTAATTAATAGCTCTGTCAGATGCTTACGGTTTGGTTGGGTGGTTGACACTATATATATAATTTAATTTATGGTACAGACTCGCCCTAAATTAAGAGCTGTGGAAATCTTACTTTTGCTGTTCACAAACCTGTACAAAAACTGGTCGATTCTAGGAACTCCTGCAAAAGTTCCACAGGCCAAACAAAGAGTTTCCAATTCTGGGAAACCATTCTGTTCCTGAAGAAAAAGTGGTTTTCATTGAATTCACCAGAGGTAATAATTTTCTATTTATAGCAGATTGATTTTTATTTTGTGTATCCCTTAAGTTTTCGTGATGTGTAAGAACATTAAAATGATCATTTAGCCGGCTGAGTTGCTTTGTCTCGTGAAAGCTCTGTTCCTTTGTTTTTCCTTATTCTTGCATAGCTTGCCCTACACGGAGAGCATATTTTAATTTCTACGAAACTGCCGCAGTGATGGAAAGCAAATTACAAGGAACAACATGTCGTGGCATTCGTAACAAGAAATCAACCAAGGATCCCGAAGTGAAGGCGCATCAGAGCCCTTAGTCTAAGTCCTCCCGTATTTCTGATATTAGAAACACAACGTATAAAATAGAACATGGCTAACTAAGATTCTAGTGCCTTTCACCTATATGGTCGTTAATATATTCCACATCAATTTGAGATTCTAGCTCAAAATAGAAGTCAAAAGTCCTTGCTATACTACTAACGGCGCATGTACATGTCACGTGGATGCATGTCACGGGCAGACTACTTGGCTAATAGCACGAGAAGGGGTTGCCAAACAAGAAGCCGAAAAAGGGGGAAAATGTTTGTTTATGATTTTTGACGCAACTTCAATTAAAATTGCCTGATTGTGTAATATCGCTTTCTATGAGTTAGATCAAATGTTGACCTCATTCTCGTTAATCATCTTAACATTCAGCTTATTACATACCACTTCGGTGCTTGTGGGCGTGGAATGAAGCAATAAGTTGGCGAGGAAGAGTTCTTTAAGCCTTGGACAGCCAGCCTGCAATAAAGAACAATTTACTTTAAGAAACGTAATCTCTTTATCTCTTTGAGGTAAACCAAATAGAAATCGCTCAAGAAGTGAAATTTTTACCTGCAGTTTTTCCACATTCAGTTTTCTAATGTTGGTACCAGTTAGGTCAAGAACGGTCAGCTTTTGGCAACGGTTCTGCAGAGAAAAACGATTGTGGTGTGACTTTATGGTTATTCCGTTCTTAAACATAATTGTTTTTAATTTGTTTCACCACGAGCCGGAGAAGTCGTTACATCACGTTGCCATGGTAGCAAAATTTCTGGATCTCAATAAACCGTGGTGCTACAAATATGACAGAGAAACGACAAAAAATGGCATATGTTACTCTCCTGTGCATAATTGCTCTTAGGGAAAAAACGGTACCCCATACTTTCCTTCCATCGTTCGACAATGCAAATGGCCGTCTCTGTCAAGAAAGATTGTTGAGATGCAGACATTTTGGTACCATGGTAACCTGACGTCACACTACTCCTCTCTATTATAAAGAACTCGTGTAGCAAGTGCTCGCGTGTTCGGGTCAAATTGGAATTTGTAAGTGTTTGGTTTACGAGGCAGGAGTGGGTAAAATGATTAAAGCGTCAGAGAAAACCTCTCGTTACAGGGAAAATCAGGAAACCAAAAATAAACTCGGTAGACATCTGGCGTCACTTCCTGAATTTGAAAATTTGCCCCATTGATGGCAGAGGAGTGCGTTTGACATGCCAAATTACTCATTTCTTTCATCTCCAATGGTAAGCCTTTATTATAACGTTTCCATTGTTTAAGACAGGCTTTTTTATAGAGTGGTTTTCGTTTGAGTGTCGTAAAACCAAAACCAAAGTAATTACTCTGGCCAATCACATAGGACACAGACAATACATTGAACCAATCAAAACTCGAAGAAATTACATGTGGCTGACGCAAAGCGCGGGAAAATGCATGCGAGCGCGTCACAATTGGCTTTGGTTTTACTTCTGATTGGATGAAAAGGTGGCGCGAATCTTTTAAGCCAATCGCATCGTGTAGAAAGTGCAAAACCAATTACTTTTCGACACTCAAATGAAAACCGCTCTATCATTTCCAGCAAACATAGCTCCTTAAGTTTGCTATGCTGGAGTATAGGAAGTATGACGTGTACCATCCAAACGTCGGAAGGAGGAAGTTTTCAGGTCTGTATTTTTTCTGAGTGGTTTGTTGGTGGTTTCGTGATATTGCGGACACCATTGTTCGTTTGGTACTGTGTTGTGGTGTAGGTATTGTTTAGTGTCGTTTTAATCTTTTGTATTACGTCATTTGGTGATTGCACCCTTCCACAGCACCAACTGAAACAATTGGTTTGTTTGACCCTATGTGATACTCTTAAATAGAGCGATTTTCGTATGACCTTGAAATGAAAACGCGCGAACAAAACAGAAACAACAAACGAACGGAAATAGAGCGATTTGATTGGTTTATGGAACGGATACAAATGTTCGTGGCTTTTAGTTGGTTAAGCGAACGCTCGGTTGAAAAAACTTCATGCCCTAGAACTTTCTAGAAATCAATCGATACTTCGCTTTGACGTCATACTGCAACACGATTGGCCAATCGAACAATGCCCTCTCCATAGTAGGGTTTTCTTTGGCGGAAAAACGAAGAATCCTTGCTTTGATCTTTTCATCTATTGGCTGATTAAAAAAATAACGAACACTTACGTAAACCAGTTTTCAAGGGCGTAAGAAAATCGCTCTAGTAGCAAAATAACTGTAAAAATAAAAATGGTGTCTGCGCAAAAATCGTAGCACAGCTACATGGTAGATAAAGGTTCTGGTCAATGGGCTGCTGTTAGAAAATAAATAAAACCAATGATACGAACTTGGATTATAGGAAGCACTTGTTCCCCTCCCAAACGAGAGCAGTTCATTAAGCAGAGCTCTTCCAACTGGCCACCAAGTCGCCTGGTTACCCGGTGGAGGCACGAAATATCTATCTGCAAATCACGTTTGAAAAAAAAACGACCAAAAATTAAACAATTTCACCATTTCAGTGTGAAAACATTTTCAACGACAGTGGTCTACATGTCAATACGCTTGATGAATTATGCCAAGTTAATAAATTTATATCAGTAATAAAATGCAAAAAGCAAAACAATAAAAATAAAAACGACAACCGAAACAAAACAACGAAAATTAAAAGTTGGGTCGCCAACAGGAAGGAGTATATTCCTGTTTTAGTTCAGTTAAGAACTTGCATTTTATCACTTTCCAGTCCCCAGATTAATTTTTTTACAAGTTCGTACGATTTTGAACACTTTCTTTTGCCCGGGACTTTTAAACAACGCATAGAAACGGAAGAACAATAATAACAACAGTAAACAATCTTGAACTTGCCAGTGACTAATGCTAGAGAGATTAAACAACGTGGTTATCATTCACCTTTGTCATGGCGACGTCTATCCTCTTGAGCTGTCGGCACTTTGTAGCAAGTGAAGCGATGCCTTTTGACGACACACTCCCACACTGAGACAAGACGATGGACTGAAGATGGCGGCAGTGTTTACCTATAGCCTGATGAAAAGAAATAAACAAATAAATAAATAGACGGTAAGCTTTTTAATTTGAACCATATCCATACCCTGCATGCTGTTGCATGGAAATACGAAACCACGCAGTCAAAAGTAGTGAGCTTTGACAACGCCGACTAAAAAAGAGGTGGATTAAGACCCTGGGGTAGAAGGGGTTGCTCTCGAACATAGCTGTTTCCTCCGTGGCACAGCCCTGCGGGCCTCGCCATTGGTTTAGGGAGCTTAAGCAAAGAAAGTGAGTACTTTTCCCTTTTAACATGCCTTGACGCTATAAAAATTTGTATATATATGCTTAGTTTCTTTACACTTGTAGAGACGATTCAACTGAACATTTTGGCAAAACCACTGCCCAGGAATGTAAAAAGTCCACTTCCCGTTGACGTGAATATATGGCCGTGTGTCGCTCAAAAACCTTTGCTTAAGTTCTCTAATGATCGGCTTATGTTCCCGGGCCCTCTCCTAGATCCACCACTGATTGTAATAGAAATGATTTAGCTTAAAACACAAGCACGATTCTTAAAAGCAAAAAGACATTCGTGTCGTTCTTTGATGTCTGCTCGTTCAAAACCCACTAAGGAGCTGGAGGTGAAGTGTGTCTAGTTGGTCGTTTACTGAGAAATTGGAATTAATTTGCGTGGGGTTAACGGAATACAAGTCGACTCGGGTAGTTATGTTTAAAACCATTGGATTTTGCCGCCTTATTATCCTAGAAGCAGAATATATTCAAACTTATTATGAAATTATGAACTTTTCAATCCCTTAAATTTATTAACCCATTATGCCAAGCAACCAGCCAAATTTTCCGACTTTAAGGGGTTGGTCCAAAAAATTGCTTTTGTTTTTTCTGACCTTGAGTCCTACGTCAGTTAACTCACTCCATCCATCCAGACTCAGCTCTTTAACAACTTTCAGTCTCAAAGCAGCTAACTTCCCAATCGCTGAATCAGTGGCTGCTCTAGGACTCTGGACACTCATTGTTGACAAGTTAACCTCCCGCCACAACGTTATTTCGGACGCCACTCGCTTCCAGTTCCGACAGACCCTTGACATCCTACAAAGAGTGGAATAATTAACACAAATGGCACCGCCTATGGTTATTGAAATCTCAAGGTGGGTTTCTGATTAACATTTATAGCTATGACGCAGAATTCCAGGGCAAATAAATTACATATCCCAGTTGTAAGATTTTTAGCGCCACACATCCTCAATTTTTAATGTATATTACACTGAGCGGCTTTAGCACGACATAAGCACGCTATCCTATAATCCCTAGGCGTTGAGGCAGGGTTAGAACGGTAATCTACTTTCGCGCGGTGACGTCACCGAGAAGAACGAGCCACCTTTTCTCAGACTTCACGCGGACAACGGGGCAAGAGAGAGAGTCTAAGCACTAAGCTGTATGCGCGCGAAATCAGTTGGCCACTGCAGACGAGTCAAGTGGCACGATCTGCAGCGCAACAAAGGCACTGGATAGTCCTGATTCTGCAAAGGTATTGCGCAGAAAATTAACGACGGGTATGTAACACGAAACTGTTAGCTGTCAATTGATCATAACATGGATGTCCGATATCAAGTTAAACATAATTTGTAAATGCCTTGGACTTTTAAGCTACTAGTAAGTAAGACATTTAACATCCGCTAACATGTAGGGGCGGACGCTTTTGTCAGAACCAAATCTCTAGGATGCATAGATAACCAAATTTTCTTACCTATGGTGCTTTGCTGAGCGCGGTCGCTCCGCTATAAGTTATGTCATTTCAGTGTCGTATTACCTGCATAAGAAAGGTACTGGACCGGAGTCCTTCACAACCAGACGAAAGATCCTTAAGAGCACTTCATAAGGCATCAAATCTGACCAGCCATTCTCCTTGAGAGCCCTCAATGCCGCCAGACGCCGTTCATCGGCTTCTTTTATCTTCGTTCGTGCTCGGATCCGAGCTTTTATTCGTGCTCTTGCTCGTATTTCTATTAGATCAAGCTTACTCGAACTCTCTTCTCGTGAAAGCTTTCCCTTTTTGCGCGAGTTGGGTTGACAATCGAGCTTCCTTTTTCGTCCTGTAAGAGCGAGGGAATTATACAAGCAGTTTAAACACAGTAAAAATAACCACACCCCTCGTATGGGTTGTTTTTCTATTGTTGATAGTCACACTAGTTCGGGCTATGTTCACGCTATACCAGATATCTCTAGCGCCGACACAATACCATACAGGATAAGACTTCCGTTCACAGGTAAGATTTCTACGTGATTTTTGTAACGAAGCGAAGCTGCGCCGCGCCGATCTTGAAAGTGGATCATAACATATCGAATAGCCTTTCTCGCAGGGCGAACAGACATATTCTATTATCCATGTTCGGACCATAGCGGAAGTCAATGAATTGGAGCGAGGACTGGAATCCATTGAGACAGAAGTATATATTTAGAGGTGGGTATTGGGATTAAGCGCACCAAACTCTCGATGTTCGATGTATGTGAACTAGTTATTCCAATTTTGAGCCCTTGCAGTTCACACTGTACAGGGAAGCTTTTCACATCGGCACGAAAAGCTGTCAGGTATTGTGTAAACATGGCCTAAGATGGAAATAAATTTGTTTGATTTACCACGCGCGCGCGCGCGCCAATTTATTCATTCAAGCAGGGTATGCATCCTACGTTAGAGATAGGTTTCGAGACTTACTTGACACACACATACACATAAGTGAACCGGCTAGAATTATCACAAAATGTCATGGTTGAACCAAAGCTATTTCAATAAATGACGACCTGACCAAACGCGTTTGACGTCTTCTACGCCTTATATTTTTCTCAACTTCATTTATTTATGGATTACAAATGTCTAATTAGCAACTGTTCTTCACCGATTGATGGTTTCTTGAACAATGAAAATTTATACCAATTTACAGTGGATCTGTTATAATTGAAATTAGAACAATCGATAATTGCATAATGAGACTCAATATTTAAAACTCGAAGTTTTCATTTTTCCATTCATTTTAACTATTGGCGAAAATAAGAGTTAAAAATAGGAGACTGTTGTATACTTACAGAAACTAAAAGGATGTCATTTTCTGTATTTTTTTTAAATCGTAGATCTAGCTTATGTGTGATACTTGAGCGCATAAAAATAGAAAATACATAAATATATTAAGAGTTATATAAACAGAATTATAACTCAGCGAGTGAAGAGAACATTTTCAACATTGGCGCAAAGGATGGGCGCAAATAGTAATATTTTTGGATATGAGTACTTACAGAGGCGAATCATCTGTCTCTTCTTAATGGCTTTAAACATGAAAACATATATCTCGATATAGCCTACCGGTTTTGATGGAAGAATTTCTGATGCTTTCTTCGCTACTGCTGGAGGAACGATTTATGGCGCCGCTTCTATCGCACGTTGGATTCTTCCTTGTCAGTGTTTTTAAATGTGACGACCTGCTTCTCGTCAATCCTGAACTTGAGCTTGAATTACTTGCATTTTTCGTCACGTCTTTTGAGGATCGTGGCATTATTAAGGCTAAACCTAACAGTCTTGAAAAAGGCAGTTGTTAAATATACAGACGTTAACGCTGTTATTCTAAAGAAAGAAGTTTCTCTTTCTTGCCTGTACAGACCCAAGAAAGACCAGACTTACTTATATAATTGATCAGATCATGGAAACTGTCTTGCCACTAGCTAGCGATGTTTGGAGACGTTATAATTGACTTTACGTTACGTAACACTCATAATGAACAATTTAGAATTTAATTTGGCATCTCAATTTTCTTTATTAGAATCATCATCATCTGTTATTAACTCATGACGTCACAAGGATGAAGCAAAAGATGATTGCTGCGAGCGGAGCCCCTAGCAGTCCACTACAATTTGGATTTTTTTGTGGTTTCTTGGATGTCCTGTTCCTATTTAGACGTCACAATATCGATGTTTGTTTGTCAGGATGATGTCCTTTTTATCAAAAATGGCCCACAGTATCATCATAATTCAAATCGTAACACTCTTGCGCTAAGTTTCGCACATTTTGTGGCGCGCGCAAACAGTTTCAATTGAATTATTTTCGCACGGCCATGCACTCGAGAAACAAAGAACTCGTGATTGTAGGACTTCCTTGTAGTCCTTTACCCCACAACTATTAATTAACTCGATAGAAGGGTCTGTAATTAGCAAAATGTGTATGTCAGCGGTAAGTTCATCGTTTCTCAGCCAGAGATCACTTCAGAAAGTTAGGCTAACTTTTTCAAGTTGTGTAAGCTTCTCCAAGTAAAATCTAAAAATGTACATATTTTTTTTACATTCATTACGTTGAAACCTCCGTCTTCATTTTGCAGATGTCGCTTAAAGAAAGAACAAAGTACTTGCCTTAGTTTTAGGGTTGAAACAGTTTTTACTCCCAAGTCAAGGGCGAACTTTATGAAATTAGGCGAAGTTAAGAAAGGGCCAAAGCGCGGAGCAGCAAATGAAATACCATATTAAAACTGTTGCGAAAAATGAATAAACCTTTATTTTGCTCAATGCTACATTACATCGCAGTAACAAAGGTGTACAAACAAGTTGATTGCTAAGAATAAGTTAGTATTGAAATAAATTAATAAATGTATTAAGCAGAATGATATTTACAACATGCCTGGCAAAACGCGACATACAAGTAACAATAAGTGTATCACACTGAACGATTGTCATCTCTTAGAACACAAAATCCTGGAAAAGAACAGACATGCTGATAATTATGATCATGCAATGAAGGAAAAACTATTAAAATCAAAAAAGCTGTGAGAAGTGTTTGCCGTCTGCCATTTACGTCGGCAAACCGGTCGGTTCATGGTTTTGGCAAATGGTAAGCAAAATTTAGAACTGGTAAATTTCATCCCGGAATCGCGTTTACCATTTTGTGCAAATCAGTTTCAATTACCGAAAAACGACCGCGAAGGCCTGAAACTGGTATCAAACAAAGATGGCTTTGAAGAAATGGAACACGAATTTTCATTTCGAACTTTTCGTCCGGAAAAAAAGGGGTCTATCTTTTAAGACCCCTTTGCTCCCGGAGATTTTCCACTGAAATAAAAAAACAACAACAAAATCGTGATCTATTTACTTTCCAACAGGATTTTCTGCCGGGGGGAACTTTTGTAAATGATACACAACCGGTGATAGCCATTTGATGGTATTTTGAAACAGCTTTTTAAAAAGTTCTACTTGCTCCCGATTTACTGTTTTAGCTTGTCAATACCACGGTCAACAACACTGATAACACGAATATACAACAACCACTACGAAAAAGGACAAAATTCCCTATTTCTTTAAAATAATCTGAAATTGTCTCAAACTTTTCATTTTTCACACTATATATTCACATCTGCAACTAATTTTACTGGTTTCACAATTCAGTTTAGCTTGCCTTTCAATACAGGCAAAGTCACACATCAATATCTCTCAATAATACTTCCAGTCACTACGTTGAACATAAATTAGTAAATGCCCGAAATACTATGGATTGTTGACTGTCATAAATACAATATTTAAAAATTTTTGTTGACACACCTATAGAATGACTGATTAAAACGCTCTAAAATAATAAGTAAATTTGAAAAGTATTAATCATGTACAAATGCATCAGGCCTGCCTGACCACATATCCAATACCTGAGATAATGCAGTTAAATAAACCGGAATCCGGTCACCTCGCCACCAGACTATTTCGCCACAAACGAAATCGCCCCCAAGAAGTCTACCCGCGAACAACTAACAACTGTTGGTTGGCGGCGAGTCGACTTCTTGGTGGCCATTTCCTTGCTGGCAAGATGGTCTGGTGGCGAGAAGACTGTAAACCAATAAACTCTATCCCAGCCGCTTCAAAAGCTGCAGTTTAATGCAAAACTGTCATAAACGGTGTTTTATATTTCGTGACCAACATTGTTCCAAACTGAATTTCTAAGAGAGATTGCCTACAGTGAGGAGGGCTTATAACTGACCTCTAAAGAAGGCATGGGCATACCCAAAAAGCTCATTGCTATTTTGAACATTAAAACTAAACAAATTAAAGAAAATGAACATTAATAACTTCATCTGTTGTCTGTTTGATGCCAAATAAAAGGAATCAATCGAGCATTTGCTTCGTTTTCATTTAATTTGGCTGACCAGAGCGACAGACTAAGGCCCCGAGTCAACTTAGCCAGCGTTTATATGAGAAAAAAGGTGAATCCATTCGTCTGAGCCAAAACCGCACACGCATGCTTTGATTGTCCGGCTTTGACTAAGTTAACCCGGCTTGGCAAGACAAAGTGTTTAGAGTGATTTTACTTAACCCGTGAGATAAGTAGTAGAAAACTACGCACTATTATGCACCAATTCCATTGTCTTCTTTTGTTGACCTCTTGCTATTTGTTAGTATCTGTTTCACGGTTGAAGTAAAATAACTCTATATGGAGAAAAGTTGGCTCGCGAGGAAGATGACCCAACTATCACGAAAAGGTGAACTGGCTAGGCGAATAGCTCTTCTAACCGAGCGCACTTTTTGTTTCTCATGTAAACAGTTCGCCTCGTTTTGTAAGGACATGCATGAAAAGTTGACTCGCCCATGGTAGCTCGCTTAACCCTTTAAGCCCCGAGATCCACATACAAATTCTCTAAAATGATCTCCATATATTTCTTTTAAGAATAGTTGAGAGAAATTGGTTTAAGATCAAAGTATTCTCCCACTGGTAATCAATTCAGTAATTCTCATGACCTTTACTCTTGATGATCTGCTGATGTTGTTGGGAGAAAAATTAATTGATGTTGGTCACTCTTGCTACCCGAGGCAACTTTTCTCCAAGTAAACGGGGCCTTGAGGCCATTTAATTGTCCGTTCTTTACATGAGAACCAGTCAGGGGCACCCAACGACTGTTTTTTCTGTAAAATATCTGTTCGGAGAGGCAAAAATTGCCTAGATTCTTCTATAGCTTGAGGAAGGCTGAAAATTTCAAGATGAAGCTTCGAAACTTGTACACGAATGGAACAGTACCTAACAAATTCTCTACGATTTTCTCAAGTTTAATTTTTCGCATTTCACTCCTCAGGTTAAGTTATTTTTCGGAGAAAAAAGAAAACCTAAAATTTTCGGATTGGAAAATGCGAGGGAGAGACCAATCCAAAAAATTCTTACTTTCGTCAGTAATACTTTAAAATGCGTCTAAAATTTTCGGGAAAAAAATACTGAAGCCCTTGTAATTTCGAAAAGACTCAAGTTGCCCAAGGATGACCGAACAGATATAAATTTCTTAGTGCTACTTGTAATGCATTTCTAGAGATCAAAAAGTACTCTGGATAGCCTAAAAAGTGTTGTCAATGCATATTTTAGGAGGAAACCGTCGTTGGGTGCCCCATGACCAGTTGCACTGCTTATCAGTTTGAAACTTGCGAGTGTTTTTTTTTGTTTTTACAACAAATTAACAACCGGCAGTACCTAAATTTTATCATGACAAGCAATTATTCAATTAAAAGCTGCAATTACATTTTGTTAACTAGGAGCTGCTCTTTAATGTTACATTACAAGATCATCATTAGCATATTATTTTTTAATTAGCTATGTGAAAGTACTTCACATGACATGAATAAGTCACAGTTTAACTTAAATCCCAGGTACCCTGAGGTTGCTTGATGATAACATCAAAGTAGTTACAAATTAATATTAGCTACCGAGTTTTCAGATTGTTTAAACTTTTAATGGGTTAACTACTTCAGTTATAATTATTATTGTTAATTATTCAGAAATCCAAAGAAGAAAGAAATTCAAAATTGCAAAGCTGGGTTAGCAGATATGAATGATTATTTTTCAGGAATTGATTAAAGTTAATCTACATTGTACATGTTTGTCACAAAAATCAAATCATCAATGTGGTCTGGAAGAAACCATACTTGAGTCAGAGTGGTGTCTTTGACGTCGTCCAGGATCATGTACTCCATCAATTTCACTGCTCTTATTTCCATTCAGAATGTCTTTGATGTGCTGCACAATAAGCCCTATGGCCACTAAAAGCAAAGAGGACACATGAAATCTGAAGCAGTTACTGCCTATAAACCTTACTGTATTCACTTGTGAGTGAAGGTCGAGCCTATGTATGAGATAACACTCCTTTTTTGAAGCTCCACATGAGATTTTTGTCCATTCTGGAAAGAAATGCCTTGGAAAATAGATATACACGTAGATCAACGAAACAAGAAGACCCACAACAAAGAACTACATGCAGCTGAATTTTTTTTGGCCTTCATTGCTTGTCATCCTAGGCTAATTTTTGTACAATATATGTAGGATTAAAAGACTGTTTTCAATCAGCCCACAAGAGCTTGTGGCCTGTGTAGAACATGAAGATGGCATTTTGGATAGACTTTTTGGTTGGAAAAAGGTTGACTTATACGTGACAGATAAATAAAATACCTCTTAATATTAAGAGGCCCAGCCGTAGTCCTTCATACTGTTGCTCTTCATCTCATCTGCCATGTTTAGGATGGTAAAATTTGAAAAAGGTCAAGGCCCTGACCTAGCCTCCCATTCTTCATTCTCAGACATTCTTTTTTATTTTTACTATTTTTCTTTATTCTCAGACATTCTTATTATGAACTATTGTCACTCAGTAACTCACAGGGGTGGATACCAGGTTTTGGTCAGGTCTTACTGTCTATAGCAATACAAGTTACATTTTTATATCCTCTACCTGTGTTATCTGATCCTCTTGGTATTATCACATCAGCATACTTTTTTGTCTGCAAAATTGGCATTATGGTCAGGTGGATACATGTATATATTTGTGAGCTCATGCTACTAAACTTCCATGCCAACTAGATAAATGTTCCATATCAATGGATGAGGTTCCTAACATTGTATCAGCCATCCCGACCAACAGATTTGCTCAATCCAAACACCCAGACAGTATTATCAGCTAATCATGGCCCAGAAAACAACGTTTTGGGGTCTACAGTGTCAGTTATGGCGGCCTGACATGTTTTTCATAGCTCCGCCATTATCGGCAAAAATTTTTGCCCTATGTAGACATCAGCCACTTCTGGCGTGTTTTGCATTTGATGTCTACATATTAAATAGTTGTAACAATACAATACTAGCATGTCACCCAGAAACCTAACGGTTTAAAATGCAGGGCATCTCCTTACATGTAATGTATAATTTTTTTAGTTTTCCATTTATTACACTGCATGTAACTTACCGTTAGACTAAAACTACCTTCTGTAACTATTATTATTCTAAAGCGAAATGTTAATACATCTTACATTGTTGTTGCTGTTGTTTTTCAAAGAAGCCTTAGAAGGGTCTAGATTTCCTCATCTACAAAGGTCTATTTAACAATTATTCCTCGAGCCTGAGTGGGCTCTGAGTCAATAGCCCATGAGGCCAAAGGACGAATGGGCTATTGACTCAGAGGCCATGAGGGCTAGAGGAATAATTGCTTCAGTAAAATCCAACTACCCTGTAGTTGGTCAAAAATCTCGAAAATAAAAAAAATTTAGCTAGTTAAAGCTAGACTTTGATCCTTTTTAGCCGCCAAAAAGCCGGCACTTTTCGCTACTAGTGGGCTATAACATATAGCCTAGTAGTAGCTCAACCAATCAGAATGCAGCATTGATAATAGACCACTAGTTGGATTTTACTAACAGCAGATAAGCAAAGTGATAAAGTTGAACCTCAACTAACGGCTACCTCTACAGAAAGGCCATCTCTCCACAAAGGCCACTATTTTGGTGGACAGTCCATATATTGACTCTATTTGTTCAAACCTCTCTACAATGGCCTCTTTTTTGAGTCCCCAAGGTGGCCATTATGGAGAAATTCAACTGTTCATACATAGTCACAATGTGATTGCTTGACAATGTGAAGGAAAATGTGGGTAGCCTTTGGTAATTTGAAATAACAGGTCAATATCTAAGAAAATGCAGCTCAGTGTTCTAACAGGATTCCAGTTTTCTTAAATATCTGTTCCACAGTCCCACTTTATCAAAATTGACATTATTCTGTATCCCACTTTTTTTTTTTAAGATTCCAGTCCTAATTTCCTGAATCCTGGCATTTAAATAGGTTAAATGCCATCCCAAAAATGTACTGGGGCCCTCACAGAGGTAAAACAAAATTTAATTAATTCATGTCATGTCTTCCAAAAATAGGTGACCTACTATACCACTGAATAATAAAGTAAAATTTATTCCAAAGTAATGCATCAGTCAATATAAACCCCCGCATCTCCCAGCCAGGACATAACCGGGCATAATTTTGATAAGCGCTTACTGCTAAAGTTGTAAAATGCCCCACACCCCAGGGTCATGCAGCTTTTTCCTCTTATTGAAGCTAATGACCCCACTCATATCCCCTGCTCTTGTTGAAAAAAGGTCAAAGGCACAGGTTAATGTAAATGGTTTAAACTCTATTTGTCAAGTAACACATATTGCCACATAATATGGTAAAATACAGTATAATTCCTGGGCTGTGGGGGTTTACGTTGACTGGTGCATAATTCAGGCAAACAAACACAACATGAAAATGTTCCAAATAAAACAATTTTTTTACATAATTTAATTGCAAGTAAAACACAAAGAACCAAAAAAAAATACACAATAAATTGGAAGAAAAAAATTACATGAAGTAAATAACTAACTAAATAAAAAGTAGCAAATTTCACATAATTTACATAATCATACATAAATAAAACATGTGAAGTTAATAAATGTAAAAATGAAAAAAAGAAGCTGCATATTTAAAAAAATTCAACTTATCAACATAATATTATCAATTAAAATATTATAAAATAATAAGAAAAGTTGGAAACTTACAGGAAGACAAAATTCCTCAAAAGCTGGTTTAACAAAATTGGCATATGTTGCCAGCACCTGTTCCAGATTCCTTCCTCGTTCCTGAGTGTCACGTAAAACTAAAATACAACATGAACATCATGTAAATTCATTGATATACAGCAAATACCATGATTGACTTATGTAGTAAATACTAAATTTTCAGTTTAATTTCATTCATAAATTGCTTTATTTACAACAATGTACCTATTTTTAAATAATAAGTACTCATTATCTTGTTAATTCAATTATATGTTGATGTTCGTGTATCTGTTCAGCGTGCAAAGAAACTAGTGTCCGATAGCCCGGGGCTAGTGGATTTTGCTATCGGGCTAGTGAATTCTGTTATTTACTTGCCCGATGGGCAAGTGAAATTTTTTGAGGAATTCAAATTACAGAAGAACTGTGAAATCAATCTGCTCATCAAAACGTTTTTTGGGCTAGTTGAAATGATATTTGGGCTAGTAAATGTTAGCTTCAGGTTGCCCAAATGGCAAGCTGTAAAACTGATTTTCTTTGCACCCCGCTGTTTTTCTTTATCAGAGACCTTTAGATTCGAGGGCGAGAACGACTACGAGTACGAGATTTGATTTGAAGTTTTTTTGCGTATTGTCAAAAGATAGATACCACGGAATTCTTCATTGTACTTTTTTTCACCAGAAAAGTTAGCACTGTTATCGTTATTGAAGGAGGTTGAGCTCTCTCCGGATTGCAAAATGGTAAAACTTCTAACATTTGATAACTTGTGTTTTCCCGCCAAAATAACGCTGCCCCACGCGCGAGCAATACTTGCTATTGAGAAAATCTCGTACTCGTAGTCGTTCTCGTCTTAGAATCTAAAGGTCTCTATTGTCATGTTTCAACCCCGTTATTGTAATTTTTGTTACTTTTCCTTCCCACCTCGATTAGCTGTGCCATTTTGCGTGCAAGGGTCAATAATTATGATACTGTATGTATCCAAAGTCTTTTTAATAAACTTGAACTTGAAATACAGGTACAAATGTAGCCCCGCAGCTCTTTACAAAACATAGTAGTAAGACTTCATTACAAGACAAGTTCAGTCATGTTTTCTAACCTCTTTCTATAAAGTACATGACATCAGGGCCCAGTTGTACAAAAGGTGGATGACACTATCCACTGGATCATAAACTGCTGTCCAGTGGAAAACGCAATTGGTTTCCCTTTAACTTCTCTGCTGGATCATCGTGATTTATCCGGTGGATAGCACTATTCAAACTTTGAACACCCAGGGCAGTTCATTCGAACATAGGGTTTAGTCATATGTCTTAATAATTACACTAGTTTTTCATATCTGATCAAATTCTTACAACTTTCCCTTACGTCAGTTAATGACAGTAATATTATTGTTTAGATTACAAATGTCTTCAATTTCCATATTAAACTACAGAACTTACTTTAAAATGTACTCAGTTGTTTTATTTCAGAGCTAACTTGTTACGAGTTCATTTACAACAAATTATGGACTAAAGGCATGTTCCTTCAGAGTTTCTTTGCATTCATAAAGTATCAAATGATTTATAAACTATTACATTTAAGGCAAAAATACAAAGGTCTGTCTCATGAAATGTCCCCAGCAACGGGGAGCGATGAGAAGCAGTAGTGTATTCATAGGCTACAATGTACATGTATTGTCTTATATAAAGTCAAAGAAAAGGCTCGAAGAAGGGCAGGAATCCTCTTTTGGAATTTCATTTTAAGGTCCATTTGTTAACACAAGGGAAAGTCAACTACACACACTTAAGTCATTATCTAACCTCTTCTTGACAATCTAGTGTCACTGTCTGTATCCACAAATAACTTCATGTTGAGAATATCACGAAATTCCTTGAAATAGATTGTGAGTATGCCTTCAAACATAATCACATCAGTCGGGTATATTGTAATAGACTCCTTTTTCCTGTACATGTAAATTAAATACAAGTGATGTAACTTATTTTAAGTCATTCAACTTCTCAGTTACTGTACACTGGAACTCCGCCTTACAGCCACCGCATTAGTACAGTCTTCTCATTATTATGGCCACTTTTTTCAGCCCAGCAAAATAGCCATACATTTTCTTATTTAAAAAAACCTGTTAATGTGGTCACCCGTTAATACAACGAATGGCCACATTTTAAAATCCTGAACAGTAGAATCTCTTATAATTTCACCCCATAAATACAGTCACTTGTTCAAAATTTAGAAAATTAAAATGCCTGTGACATGTCAATTTTAGTGACCAAGTACTCTGTGCCTTTTCTTGCACTGTTTTTAGACTACAGTACACATAAAGTGCACTTGTTGCCAAATTTTACAAGTGTTTTATATACTGAAAGGAAATATTAAGTAGTTTTTTTTTAATTACTGTACACGATACATGTATCTACATTCCATTTGTTTATTAATGAGAACAGTCGTTCAAGAAATGAGAATGCGCTGTACAGTGTGTGTCATAACATGGCCCTCAACTCATGAAATTTGAGCCTGCCCCAATAATAATTATGGCCACCCCGTTAATACGGACAACTTTTTTCGACCCATTGGTGATTGTGTTAACGGGGTTCCACTGTACTTGCAAAAGTTATTCATGTGAACAAATGTAACGTTCAGGGCAAGAGGTGACCAGTAGAAAGCAGTAGCAGGTCTCACAAACAGTACTTTTGATTCAAGTTCCTCGAAATCGAGAATCACAAACTCTCATTTGTGATTAACCAGTTCCATCTTGGTGTTTGCATCTTGCATTTTCAAACAATGGTCTTTGCATCTACATGTAGGAAAGTCTTGGATTATAGCATTCATCACCCCTCAATCACAATAATTATAGGTACAGCTGTATTACCATATAAAGGTCACCTAAGAAAGCTGTCGACTTTCTATTACATATTATGTAATAAGTTGGGCAGATTACCAAAGAACTCACCTGGTAGCATTGACAGAGTCATAAATTGGTATTTGAACAGTTTCTCCTGCTTTTATTTTCTTTAGGGTATCAAGTGTCAGCTTGTGGTCAAAGGCATCTACCAAAATATTAATAAACTATTAGATATCATTTAATTTTTAAGACATTAACTCAAGAATGCAAGCTTATTATTCAGCTATATGTATAAATTATG
>OZ037994.1:6627927-6632927 GCA_964035705.1 Porites rus
CCAGCGACTTTTTTATTTGCAGCATGTCCCCTGTGGGCCACTGTCTTAAAATAGATTCAGCCTAATTGTAGTTGAGAGAATTTGACAAAAGACCAAAGACAAGACATGCCCTTAAAAATGGTACAGTTTCCAACTTATGTAAGCTGTGTCTTATCTTTCCTCATATAAAATTAATGGCCCTAATAAGCTTACATGCTATTGAGGATGGCCATGGCATAAGCATATTAAAGAAGAATGCAAATCAAGACCTTCCACACTAGACCAGAAGCTTCTTATGCTTATGCTTGCGTCGCCAGTGAAGACAATTACTACACTAAACATGCTTATGCATGTTTGCGTCACGCACTGTTGCATAAATTATCACAAATCCAGGATTTAATATGAAAATCATAAATTTTTTCTGCACTCTTCACAAACATTAAACAAACTGGTGCTTTCTATCTTGTGAAATATTTGTCAGTCTAGTTTATTATTACGAGGCTGCGTCTGGTTTAAGAATGTCTTTTTAAAATTATTGTTTGCTAAAACGAGGATGTGCCTGGTTTAAAATACTAGCTGTGTATCACCTACTTTGTTTTCCCTGATTTATAATACTAGAATTTTTCTTGTGAAGATTGACGGTAATGTGCATGCATGTACGCAGCCTACAAGCACATACAAATATGGGACACGTCGACGCAACAAAGAAAAAAGAAAATCATTATATTTACTAACTTCCGTATAATCAGACGTAAGCGGAAGCGACTCTCTTAAATAAAGGACAACAAGCAACATCCCCCGACTAAATTCAGCTCTGGTACAATATTGTACCTCGTAGAACAAAGCTTTAACATATCTCAAAAGAACATACGCGGTATTTCACAAGGAAGCGCCTTGTCAACCGTACAGCAAAGGAAGTCGATCAGTAGTTCGGGAAAACTCTCCTTTAAATGTCAAACGAAATAGTTAGCATTAGATTTTAAAAGAAAAATTGTACCTTCCCAGAGGCTGATCCACCGGCAACTCCAATGAGAAAAGGTTTTGGAGGAGTGCTTTTTATCAACTCTCTTCTCACCGGTACAAACTCTGCAACCGACGCCATGTTGATTCGACGCATGAAACATCAGGGAGGGGAGGGACAAACACGTAATGCAATCAGCTTGCTTGAATCGTGACGTCGGTTGTCACGAACGAACCGAATAAACAGCAATGGCTTCCTGCCGTCAGCATCTTCTTTTCAGGAGAATTTTGTCGTGTGTTACCTCCCGGGCGAGGAAAAAAATTCCATCGCAACGCTGGTTCTCGCTTTTTACTAGCAATCCAAAGAGTTCGAAAAATCGCGGCTCATTTGAGCCAAAAATCTATGATGTCGTCATCGTTGGAGGGGGAATTATGGGTTCATCTTCTGCTTATTTTCTGGCAAACAGAATGGCTCCTGAAATGGGTAGAATTTGTGTGATCGAACAAGATCCAACGGTGAGAGAAAAGTTTCTAATTGTTCTTCTGTTTATTTAGCTTTCAAGTAACCTGCGATCAGGCGATTAAAAAAAGAAAAAAACGCCGGCTGGGCCGAGGCTTGACCTTGGGGACTTGTTGACATTTGCTGCAAATTTTGACTCCGGGACGGTGAGATTGAATCGCTTTTACACTTTTGCAGTAGGATCTCCGAGGAAAGAGCCGCGGGATTTGGAATGCACGGTAGTGGTCGAGAAGGAAAAAATCAGTATGGAAAAATTTACAATGAATCCCACAGGTAGCCTCAAGCTATTCAAAATATAAGGATTTGTATGGGAAAAAAACCCATCTCAATCGAGAGAAAACCGTTTACATTAAAACCCATAAAACGGCCATAAATCGGCCCGTGGACCACACAAGAGAGACGTAACACGCATTTTAAGTAAGGTCAGCTGTTTTTTAATTGAAATCCTTTCATTTTCGTAGGTTACATAAACGATAGGTTTTTTTCCCATACAAATCCTTATATTTTGAATGTTACGCAACAATGCCGATGCTCGCTGATGCTCCGATGCTCATATTTCGAGCTTGGGCTACCTGTGTGAATCCTAAAGGACAATGTTGCCCTTTCCAATATCATGACTTACACAGTAACATGTCAGAACATGCAGCAGACAGGTGCACTTTATTTGCCTATTTTTTATCAACCCTTAAAGTGCTACTACGATCAAAATTTAATGTCAACTTTGTCACAAAAACGCTTTCTTTTCAGCTTATCAGAAGTGGCTGTACCTGTTTCGGTCATTGAAATGAACTTTGGCGCCCTCTAAGTGAAAATATTGAGCTTGAAAATGTAGGTTTTTCGCGTCCGCCATTACAAATTTATGTTCCAGTGACATAGCTATTGTTCTCTGATTGTGACGTCATTTTCTGAACACGCCAAGAAAACAAACCTGAACCGTGAGCAAACAGCGAGCGATTCTCAAAGCTTCGCTCGTCTTCGCCCGATTCTGGAATTGTGAAGGAGGAAATCGTAGATTACGATGACTCTGTAGAACCAGCACCGACTGAATATGAGAAAGTCAAATACTAAGGGCAGCTAGCCTCAGAGAAGGAAAAAAAACACACTTCACCAAGTCGTAGAACACGCCAAGAAAACAAACCTGAACCGTGAGAAAACAGCGAGCGATTCTCAAAGCTTCGCTCGTCTTCGCCCGATTCTGGAATTGTGAAGGAGGAAATCGTAGATTACGATGACTCTGTAGAACCAGCACCGATTGAATATGAGAAAGTCAAATACTAAGGGCAGCTAGCCTCAGAGAAGGAAAAAAACACACTTCAAGTCGTATTTTATGCAGTTTGTGCCGACGGAGATTCGGACTACTGGTAGGTGCATTTGTATACGTACTAGCTATAATAATAATACACAGGCAAGACGATCAAGAGTCCGCACCAATTTCACCTGCCTTCTAGCCACTCTCGAGTGCTCATTTATCCAAGTGTAGATAAAGTTTTGCTTTATAGCTTTTCAGGCACAGTGAATCAGAGTGGGTACAGTTTTCAGTTCAGCTAAGTTTCAGTTCTAAAGCAGCCAGCTCGTTGTCATATGCATGTGTTTTTTTTTACCATCTTAAACGGACTGCTGTCCTTTATTATTGAAAATTCAATTGTTACTTTAGTGTTACGTATCTGAGCTGAGGATTTTAAAATTAGATCTAATGTTAAGTTCTCTTTGTCAGAAAAGTTAACTTACTCATTTTCAATATAAATAGATAAATAAGGGGATCGCTCGCTCTTGATTTGGTATCAATTTAATAATTTTCAGTGCTGACATTAAAGACTGTCACATTCTTTGTAGCTCATGTTTTTTTGAAAAGGCTGTGTCTGCCTATGCCTTCCCTATCTATTGACTGCAGATCATTATAGCAACTTATAAATTGCAACGCTAATAAAAATTCAGAGATTTCACCTCATCTAACTATTGTCAATGATATCCCCTTGTATTCCCATAACTTTTATAGATAACTTTATGAAATTGTTGTATGTGACGTTTTTTTTTTAAATTTATTTATTATTCAAACACAGGTGTGCATTTTTTGGATGCTCTCTTTACTGGGACCAGCTTTGAAGCTTTGGCTAGACAAGAAAATATATACAGTGGAACAGTTAACACAGACATGTTATGATGTCTATATTATATGGGTGTCCGTATTATCCGGGTGTCCATATTAAGTTAGCTCTCTGGAAAAAAGTCACAGACACGTGATTTATTTGATATATAGCATAAAGGAACAAGGAGGAAGAAGGGTAGGAACAATGACTGTAGCAAAAAGCCAAGGACGTGAAACTTGTTGAGTAGAAGGCAGAAAATTTATCAAAGGACTACAAACAGGGAAAGAAAGAAAGATGTATCAAAATCAAATGTGTCATACTATTTGGCTGCAGATGTTTTGGTAATAAAATCTTATTAACCCATGAACTTGGTACAATGTCTACAATTGGCACATCATTGTGACAAGAAAAATAGAAAGTGCCTGGGTAACCAGTGTCTGTAAAGCTGGATTAAGAATATAGAGGAATTTCTGACTTGAAACACAGAAAAGTGGTTGTTGTCCACATTAACTACTGTGCTAACTACTGTGCATACTAAGCCGGTTAATTGCTTTTCCTCAGGACAAACAAAACTGCCTGTTATATATGGGTGTCCAATTAAGTGGGTGTCTGTAGATCATAGAGTACTGGGTTATCACTGCATTAATAAATTATTTTTTGCAACTAACTTTATGTATTGAAAAACTAAATGGTTCATTACATCACTAGGTTGCACGATTCAGCTGATAACACAGTGTGCCATAAATTCACTGCCTCTAGGAAGAAGTGTTACACAGTGGAAATTATGTTTATCATGCAGGCCCATCCTTGATTGTGCTCTGTGGGTTTTTCCTGCTGGTTTTTTCCATTGTAAAATATTATTAGAAACTAGCATTTTTAAGAGTTAAAACCCCTAAGAGGGCCTGGGAAGCAGTTTTTAATGTGCGCGGGCCGGTGACCACCTACATTGAGGTGTGGGGGGGGGGGGGGGAGAGCAAATTTGGCTGTTCTCTCTTTGTGGCTGTTTAGAACTGTCAGATTACTGATCTTTTCTTGAGTCATTGTTGAGCAGAGTCATGTTCATAATTTTCAAGCCGCTGAAAAGTACCTTTCTCCTGCTGAGCGTGATTGCACATGCTGAATCCACCACTAGAAGTTTGCAGATCATGATATTACACTGTAGGTTCCTGTTCATTTTGTCTAGCATGTCATTGAAATGTGCCAGAGACCGCATCATCAGCTGATATAGTTCGTTTTAAGAAACTGTAGTTCATGGAGTGGTCTTCAGATTTAATCAAGAACCTTCATCAAAAAATACTATTCTGCATTGTCGCAAATGCTACATAGCTTTGCTGGTTTGAAAATGCAGAAATCTAGGAGGATTGACTTTTTAAGGCTTACCACGCATCAGACTGATGGGATCAAAACGGACCAATAATAAATTTAGATGCTGGAAGATTCTTATTTCAACAAAG
>OZ037994.1:6637927-6700427 GCA_964035705.1 Porites rus
AAGATAAAATTCGTATCCCCAAGCGACCATTTAATGTTCTGTCTATTTTATAGATACTGATGAAATTCCTACATAAAACACAACTTAAAGCTCATCTGCGGATGCATCTGCGGAGAAGAGAGTGTCGACACGAAAAGCTATCCGCTGTGTGAACTAAGCCTTAATCAATAAACCTAAGGAGAAAATAAAAATGTTTAGCCTGTTCCACAGGGTTCAGAGGAGTTCAGTTTGTCGTGAAAACTTCGAAAACTGTATTAAAAACGGGAAGCTCTCTTGTAACTGGCTAATCATGTTAGTAACCATGGCGACACCAATATGCTCACACGTGAAAGATAAAAATAGTGTCTTCACTGCGCGCGATGAAGATATGATTTTTTAGTAAAAAGGAAAAATCCTGGTATTTCATCAGTATCTATAAAATAAATACCGATATTGACCGACTCTGACCCTTGTAAATACTTCAACTACAAATTTCAGGCACCGGAAACGAAGGGTACTTTGATCCGTGGTCATTACTTAACGCCTTTAAGAGAAAAGCTATCTCTCTTGGAGTGGATTACGTCAATGGTGAGGCAGTGGACTTTGACACAGATCCGAACGGACAAATCAGCAGTGTTAAGGTTGGAATAATTTATAAAAATTTCGGACTCAAATATTTCCAGTGCTTGTATGTTCAAGGAAACATGCGCGCGCCTGCCTCGTACGCCTCTCGCGCCCGCAAAGGAAGGCGGGAAGGATGCTTCCCATGGTCCCTTGCGGCTCATCACCAGTCGCTCGCCTCCCTGCGAAAAACGAAGCGCCTGAGGAGGAGGGCTGTACGCGCACTACATGGTTAGCCTTAACCTTAGAAGCGAGTATTTTTTTTTTTTTTTTGTAAGCTAGAAACCGTCTCTTTTACAACGCAAAGCACTCAATTTGCATAAAAAAGGGTTAGAGGACTTCTCGGTCATGCCGGATTTTCCAGCAAAGAAACGCTCTTGCTAGCTGCAGTAGCATAGGTCTAGAATCAACTTGAAGATTTTTAATATTACACTCAGCCACGCCTCGTGCAGTGTTTGAATTTCTCATCCATCTACAGCCAGCGCATGCTTTATTTCCTGGTAAAGCAGTCACACCAGCCTCAAACCCTGAAAATTGCAGTATGAAAGTTTGCAGCACAAACTATAACCTGCCGTGAAGACGGAAAATGGACCATGTCGTGGAGTTGAAGAAGAAACACAAATCTGTGTTCGATCTACTGTGCTGCATTATTCTGTTATGATCAGCAGTTATTGAATGAGGCTGAGAATGATATGAAGAATTATGCAGATAGAGGAGGTTGATATGATACCCGCCTAGGTGGATAACAACCTTATCACTACGTTCAAGCCCTTGTAATCCAGTTTAATTTTTGTATCGCTATCCTTGTGCACCAGGGGTGTAGGGGGGTATTAGATGGAGTATTCACTTTCAGGTACTAGGCGCTAATTCCATGTGGTGCAAATTCGAGCATTTACGGTAATTATACTGCTTCTTGATTTAAATCTTCAGGTGGTTTCCAGTTCATCTCCGGAAAATGTGAACGTCATACATTGTGGACAACTGGTAAACGCTGCAGGTCCAAACGCAGGTTATCTCGCAGAGAAGCTCGGCATAGACCTACCAGTACGACCAAGAAAACGTTACGTGTTTGTTTTGGATTGCCCTGGAGCTCCGGCGAATGAATCGTTTCCTTTAGGTTTTTTAGTTGATCCGTCTGGGCTATATCTCCGACATGATGGGGCAAGATTTTTGAGTGGACTGTCTCCAAAAAGTGTGAGGAATTTTGATGTGGTATTTCACAGCTGTTGCGATTGATATTTGAATTAAAAGGTCGTAAAATAACAACAATTTATCCAAGTTCATATTTCTCTCTTCCCTTACACAGATGGAAGATTATGATTCATCAGACTTTGAAGTTGACTACGATTATTTCAACGACAAGATGTGGGCAACTGTAGCCCACAGGATACCTGCATTTGAATGCCTGAAGGTAAATGTCTAAAGTTGCACAGGAAACTGGGAAAAAAATCGTCCCTGAATAAATTAGGAGCAAGGGTGGCACAGTTGGTTCCGGTTAGCGCGCGACCTTCGGTGCGCGAGGTCCCAAGTTCGATCCCAGGTGACGACATCACATCCTTGTTTTCAAGTGTAGCTTTGACTAGCTTTAAATACCCTTAAAACCGAGCATTGATGGAGAGAGGGGGCGTAAAATGCCGTATTGCCTCGAAGGGCGATTTTTTTTTTCGCACAAAAAGGGGGCGATTATTCGAGGGAGGTGATTACTTCAAATGTTGCTCACTGGAGATTGCGCTAAATATTTTGTTTTTTTATCCCATTAGAATAAGAAAAATAATCACATATAGGCTTTTTAAGAGTTCCAAATTTGGTTCTTTAATAAATTTTCAATGTCAATATCCTCGGCGTCGGAACTTGAATTGTCACTGATCAGTTTTGCTGGATCAGACTCTACTTTAACTTGCCAGGGAGCGGATAAGAGAAAGAGAAGAAGGCAAGAGGGGTGGCGGGAGGGGCGATTTTTCATGGGAGGTGATTATTTTAAATATTTCCGTCTAAAGGGAACGATTAATCGAGGGACAGCTATTATTCAAGGAAATAGGGTGAGCGCACCGTCGACGTCAAGTTTAGCAGCTATTACTAGGGACTTTAAGATCCAACGACGCGAAGGCAACGAGAACGTCGCTTAAAAAGTGAATTTGCTTTCTTTCAGTCTTTATTGCAGTTATTTCTACCCACTTATTTTGTCAAATATGGGCGAACCCTCCTGGAATTGAATTCCTAGGGACCATATCCAAGTTCAAAAAGAAAAATAAAATTTCGTCGTTGTTTGTTTATGTCCTCCATAAAACGCGAAATTAGGCATTTTCACGTCGTAGTCGTGCAAAAACGGGCAAAGAAATGTACAAAAGAGCGTGGTGCACGTGCAAAGTTGTTGTTTTGCTCATAAAACCAATTGTTTTTTTGACGTTCTTGTTGCCGTCCGCGTCGTTGGATCTTAGACTCCCTACTGTCACGAGTTATCGACGTAAAATATGGTTGCTTTACTTTTACCTTTACCTCTAGTACGACACGACACTGACCTGGTCACACTCGTAACCTCAAACTGATTGCACGTTTAATTTATACTACTACGGCATAAAGAAAATTGCAGTCAAGTCTTTTTAAGACGGACATCGTTGGGGCTTGTAATTGGTATCCTGCTTGGAAAGGTTTACGCCTGATGGAAAATCATAGATCAGGCACGGGTTGTTCAAACGTTGGATAGCACTATTCAGCGAGTAAGTGATTACAGAAACCAACTGCTTTATCCACTGGACAAAGATTTTTCCAGTGGATAGCGCTATCCAGCTTTTGAACGGCTGGGGCAAGAACTGGAGAGTAGTGGCCTAGGACCAGGCTTCCAAGAGGGGAAATGGGCGAATTATGGGATGAGGGCAAAGAAAGAGGCGAACCGGGTAGGGGATGGGAGAGAGATACCGCCCTTTCCACCTCCCCAGACTCTCGCTCGGCCTTTAGATTGAACTACGAGTATCGGAAGGAGTACGAGATTGAGTAAGGTTACCATGGTTATGAGTTTTCAAACCAAGTTGACCTGCTTTAGATAATCATTTGTCACACAACAGGGCGTGATAATTCCCATACAAATCCTTATAATTTGGCTTCCAGTAGGCTGTTGTGAGTCTAGGACCTTGTGTTCATTCCGCTGGTCGCCAACAGGAGGAAGTGACAGTTCTAGGGACGTGACTGGCTTAAAAACGGTCTCAAGTTATACTCGTACTCAATCTCGCAGTCTTAGTAAACAAAAAAAAGGTTAAGGTTTTGTTTATAGAGGAAGTGCACTTAGCTGCTCTTTCGCTCGATCCAAAACTCCGGTTTTTTGTATGAAGAATTTGTTTTTGACTACCCGACAATGAGAATATCAAGGCTCCTGAAATGTCCCAAGGCTGCTTGGCGTCGCCGTAGCGTCCTGTTTGGGTAAGATAAGAGTCATTTATCTCAAGGCGATGTGACTTTTCAACTGAAGTACATGTACTCTGTTTACTTTTGCATTAGGTTCAGAGTGCGTGGGCGGGACACTACGACTACAACACCCTTGATCAAAATGCCATTATAGGACGCCATCCTGAAGTAAGAAATCTTATTTTTGTAAACGGCTTTAGTGGCCATGGTATTCAGCAATCTCCGGCCGCGGGGCGTGCTGTCAGTGAACTCATATTGGACGGCGGTTTTCAGACAATCGATCTCTCACTGCTGGGATTTGAGCGTGTCTTGAGGAACGAACCAATGAGAGAGAAGAATATCGTTTAGGTAGACAACTACTTCTAATATCCTTAAGACACTTGTCGCCTATTTCTCTTTCGTCAACGGAAGGCTCTACATCACATCGACCGACGCTAAATTAAGCTACCGGAGTTGTCTGTACACGTACGTGGGTTTGGTAAAGGTTCCCAGATATTAGAAGGAACGGAAGTCTGTATAGCGTGCACTGACTCAACATGTAAATGCACTATTGTTAAATTATTAATACAAATCACAACGTTTTCTCGACTTTTTCACAGCCATAAAATGCATCTGTTAGTCCTTTGGACTTTTTTACAAGTCGAATTGACAGATTTTCCTGTTCTGTCATATACTTCTACTTGTGAAATCCCTACCCTTTCATATACCTGAAGTCTGTAAAATGTCACCTTCTGGCAAGTAAGTTCTACCTTTCGATAACGTATTCAAATCTGACCGATGGGTGGCCTTCGGAGGAGTATATCTAGACTATACGCACCATACTAGATGCCTCTTCTGTCGCCAACAGGACGGGAGAGGAAAGAAGACGGAAAACCTTGAATGTGTGACAAGCGAGACAATAATTTTGTTTGAAATAACTTTACGCCAAACTTCACTTTCCTTTGAACAGACGTTTTTGCTAAGACCAGAAAACATTAATGTTAAGTGAGGATCACGACATAACACGCGAGTAATAGCTCTGTCACGTTTGTCACACACAAGCGTTTTGCCGTCCTCTTCTCAGTTTCTGCCGTCCTGTTGCGTAAACTCACTAGGGAGCTTTAGCATCGACGCCGGCGACGGCAGCGAAAAAGTCACTTTAAAAATGAATTCGCGTTTTTCCAAACTTTGCCGCGTTTATTCCAATTCCCTGAAAATTTGAAATGTAAGCGAATTTCCCTGGAGTTGATTTCTTGGGGACAGGACTCAAGTTTAGAAAGGGAGGGGGAAATTCGTCTTCGCTTGTTTACGTTCTCCAGAAATCGTGAAATTAGGCATTTTCACGTCGTAGTCGTGCAGTGACGGCAAAGAAATGTACAAAAAAGTGTGATCCACGTGCAAAGTTGTTGTTTTGCTAATCAAACCTTTTTTCTTTTTTTTGCCGTTCTCGTTGGCATAGCCGTCGTCGCTAAAGCTCCCTAGTTAGCAAATGAACGGGAACGTCATTTGATGACGAGAAAGCGCGCGGAAAGGACTAAACTCGACTTTCAATGCCAAAATTGCCGCTCTGCCATCATTCTCGTCCCCAGAGCCCGTCGTTTCCTGGTCACGTGGTCTTGAAACGAGGGGCTCAGCCACTGGGTCGTGACAAATTAAGCCGAGTGGCTCTGGGGACGAGAATGTTGGTCAAGCCAGTTGTTTGATTTGCGCGCGCAGTCGTCAACTGACGTTCTCGTTCTGTTGCTAAAAAAGCCTAGTCGTTTATTTCTAACGAAGCCTTTTGTCATGATTGATGTAAAATATGCTCTGGATTATGTTATAGTAGCACAAAAGGAAGTCAAATAGTCTCGGAAAACATTTCGAGTTCCGGAAAGACAAGGTTCTTTTATAAAGCTTATGTTGGATCATTTATAAGTAGTAATGTACTTATAATCATAATTGAACCGAATGCAGTGCAATTTGGACCGAAATCATGCGTTACGTGATTTCAACATCGAACGAGCGCCGTTAATCACTTTCTCTGTAAAAGTAGATTTGAAGGAATCCTTTCGCTTCTAATCCGTGTGGTTAATTCATAGAGCTCAACCACAAAGCAAAGCCAGAATTTGTATTTGCGAATAAATTGGCATGTTCTGTTCTTCAGCTATTAGGGAACTGAGGCAAACACGTTTTTGAGCGAAACACGTCAAGCGGAAGTGATGCTTTTTCCCTTTTAAGATAGCTTGACATTACCACATTTGTGTTACTAAGTGTCTTAGTAGTTTAGGAATTAAGTTTTGCATTCTTGGGCAGTGCTTTTACACCAAAATTTTCGGGAAAATAGTCTCTATACGAGTAAAACCACTTTGGTAGCATTTAGGCCTGTTATTGAAGCTCTCTATTTATAAGTGTGCTCCAATGGCTATATTAGTAGGTGGTTAATTGACCAATCAGAGAGCGCCCTTTAGGTTTGTTATACAGACCCACAACATGAAAAAGCTCTCTTATTTACAAACATTCAGAAATGTTACATAATTACCACGAAATTTCCTTTTATTATCTCCTTAAGTATTTACATTCTTATTTTTCTCATTTCCTTTTGTTTTTTCTTTGATTAATGTGATAAATACTGCTTCATTCACTTGAAAGCGATCTTTTAAAGAAACAGATCATATTGTATGTGGTTTTTTGTGCACCGTCCGTGCTTAGTCACGTTAAACTGTGCCATTTGTGTGGATTAAAGTACAATTTGGAATTATTATCTTGTCGTATCATTTTTAAGAGCCGTACAATGTTTTACAAACTTATTTTTGAAGCCAGTATGGGCTGGTATACCCACCATTTGTTTAGCTTATAAACAAAACATATCGTTAAGTATATTGTAACACTTGTTCCCTGCTATCGGCTACACCGCGGAACAGTATCGTAACGTAGAAAGCATACCAGAAATCCAGTCTGAAGTGATGACAGCGAAGTTGCCTTATTCTAAAGCCAAAGTGTATTTGAATACAGTGAAATTTCTCGTGTAAACGGTACGTTGATGGATGGCAGCTTTCGGGTTGTTATGACATGAACCATTAAAATCATAACGTCTTTCCACTGTTTCGTCAGTAGTTTTTTACTGCTTTGTTCAGAATTCCAGAAGTTTTTGCTTGCGTTATTTGATAATTGCCAAGCACGTGTTATTATACAATCTGAAGTGGTGGCATACAATACAATTTGGCGGAGTAGTGCTCTGTGACCGACACGAATCATTATTTTCGAAATAATCGTTATTTGTTCAATTAAAACTTCAATGGGTCTTCAATATAAATCTGGAATTAACTATACTTGATATTGTAAGGTTACTAGTTACTCATTTATGGTGCTGAAGTTGACGCTACGCCAAAGTCTCAAGTACCATGACGAAAACAGTGACAAAACAAACTACTTGAAAAGCACGCATGCTTAAAAGGGATGTGTCACGGCTGTCTATAGGTCATTTCCAAGTTAACTATGCCGATTACGCGTCCTTGTTCGCTGTGGAACTTGAGAAATTGCTTGTGAATAACAAAACCACAGCCTCGTGTCAAGCAAATATGTCCCCCAAGCACTGTATCAAACCATATCAAAGGTTACAAGCAACAACAAAAAATAAACTATGAAAAACTCTGATGCTAACAAGTTTCCAAAAACCACAATTGCAATCCGTTTCAATCTTCTTCAAGTTTGTCCATGACTCTATTTCGTACCTTTGTCCTATTTTAAGAGTTTCTAGGAAAAAGAATCGGTCTGAAGTTTCCCCACGCTTTTGATGACTTTTCTACTTATTTTTTTTTTAACACTTTTCGACTTATCTTTATCGGTGTAAGGAATTATAAGAAGTGACTTGTTCCTAGTGGAACTCCCCTCGTCGCTCTTAATAAATTCACATAAGTTTGAAGTTTGCGTTTGCCATTTGCAAGAAAGGTGAGAAACTAATGCGCAAATAGACATATATCTCTTTTCAACAACCCGATGCACTCAGAAACATCTGGCCTGGAAGCGTTGTTGGGTCAACCCGCGATTCCGTTTTAAAGTCGTTGTTGCTGTAGTGGTTGTATTCACGTGTTCACAGTCCAAAGTACTATGACACATCGACAATACATACACAGCAACAACCAACGCCCATCGCAAAATAGTCACTAAATTATGACATTATTTAAGAGCTCAGATCTGGGTAGCAGTTGAAGGTTTACACGAGATAAATTAAACTAATTGTTCGTACACTTACGGAGGTTTTCAGTTAGATGTTCGTGATTTGTTCGGCGGTCACTTTGAAAGTTTTGCCCACGCGACGTTTGACGAAAATGGTGGTTATTGTTGTGGGCATCTTTGTTCTCAAATATTTCTTCTCTTGAATTCCAGCCCTTCTTTTTATAGAACTATCCTGTTAGCAGACAGCCGGAGTCGTTCGCATCGCTGAAAGTCGCGCAGGTTGGCTCGTTTACGTCTGCGAGAAAACCGGGAAAATTAAAAAAAGCCAACCTACGCGAATGTTGGCCACGCGAACGGTTCCGGCGGTACATGTCGAACATGCGATCAATCTTACCGAAAGGAACTAGCTGAAACTTCTGGTTGCAGGGTTTAAAGAACTGACATTTTTGTGTTGATGTCCTGTAGAATCTTTACGTTTTAAAAGGTCTAACATAATGTAGTTGTTTTAGAGTCTTAAGTGGACAAACTCTTGCTTTGCATAATGCTATTTGCTCTTTTAGGAATTTTTCTTTAGAAAATGACAGTTTTAAATGGCTATGCATTGAAAAGTGCTGATTATGGCAGGTTTTGAGAGAGGAAGGAAGCGTTCTCTTCAAACAACACTTCTTCTCATATATTGATTGTGGAAGTACCAGTACATTTTTGCACGTCAGCGCTTGAAGGTAGCTCTGTATACATCTGAACCAAGTTAGTTATTCTCGTCCGGCCCCTGGCAGCAAAAGGAGCCGTTATTAGTCCTACCTCTGGCTGTGCAGGGGGGAAAGTATGTTCTTTAAAGATGAATTTCCACTGTTACGTAATTTTTACGTACATGCACGCGTAATTTACGTGCGTAAATACGTATAATATAGGTAATGTATGAAAGGTCGCGCGTTACCTTTAATTTGAGCGAGGTTGAACGTTTACGTTACGCGCGACCTTGCATACATTGCCTCAGTTTTATTTATGGGCGTAAAACTGAATAACGCGACAGTGGAAATCCACCCTAGAGCAACGTGTAAGCCGTTGGGCAAGCAATATTGTATTGTCAAAAAGGCAAAGAGCATTCAAGTAGGCTCAGGAAACAATATCGTGCAGGCACAGTGTTAAGTATTGGAAAACTGTATTGGACTACATCTTTTTTTGTGGTTTTCGCACGTGTGTTCGTGCAAGATCGTTGAAATAAAGACACGAACGGGCATTAAATATGTGGCGATTAGTCGTTGCTGTAGGTCCTAAGTATTGAAACAAACAAATCAACTTGTTTATTTAAAGTGATCAGACTTAAGCACATAAACTTACAAAATGTGCCTAGGCAGAGAAATGTTATTTTTTTAATTTTATTTTTCTTGTACATTAGTAAACAGCCCTTCTATGTTGAGGAAAGAAATGCATGTCAAGAGCTTTGCAGATTAAAGAGCCAGGCATGTCATTGGGGTTGTGAGTGGAAAACGATAACTAAACTGCTCAATGCCGGCGAAGTAGAGGGTAGCTTAGTTTCCTTGATATGACACTTTCATGAGATGGTGATAAATCACCAACTTTTCAAATGTATATTTGCCTTTAACAAGTGGCTTTTACAAAAGCACAACAATTTCCTTTCTAAATGACCTTACTGTTCGCCAGAGTGTGTCAGTATAGGAGTTTTAGGTTTAGTGACATCTTAAACTCGCCAATACCGCAAAGTTTGTAACGAGGTCTTTGCCACTTTTCCTCAGTTTAGGATTATTTCTAAAGGTCTAAATACCGATTTGAGACGGTTTTGCTTGTTCTTTGATTGTTGTATTAAGCGGGCTAAAAAACTGGACATTTGCTTTGAAAAAGCCGCGTTTTTTGATACAAATATGTTAAGTACAATTGAAGAATTTTCTTTGCACAGTTAAGGCTACTTTGATTATTTAATAAACAGACCTAAGTCAGTATTTTTTTTTTTTCAGTCGCATTTCTTATGGCCCACACGTACACCAATCCGTGATGCGGAAGACTTTAGCGTCCATATGAACATCAAATTGTCCCTCATAAATATCCGGAAAAAAAAAGAATAAGGTGTTCTTGTTAGGGTGACTTTAACGTGTGGGAGGGTGCTAATTTTAGTTTTATTAGCTTCCAATTTACAAACATGGGCGAGCCCTACCAAAAAAATATGCTCTGTTCTGCCTTCCTGCCTTTTTGCGCCAGAGCGTTTCATCGTGTCCTATTCTCTATTTCCGTGCGTAAAGCTATTAAAATTCTCGCTCTGTCGTGTGCTGCACGCAAAAGTTCAGATCAAAGAGTCAGAAAAGGTCTACCTTTTAAACCAGCTCTGAATAATCCCTCTCATGAATTGATTAATGATCTGCGATTCGCACGCATCTTTTGATTTCCAGTGTTTCGATTATTAATCATATTGTACCCCATAACATGTACTCGTGCGGTTTTGGCTTTAATTCCTGACCACTTTTCAAAACAGCTCAACATTGAATAACAGCTTTTCGAAGCCTCTCGACTCAAGAGGCGAAATATCTAAGTATAATAATCAACCGCGAAACCCAAGCTTTCGTGACTGTTCGGTTTATCACGATATATTATCAAATTATGTTATTTTGAATCTTTACGTATTTTTACAGGTCCTTGCACATCTTACGTCTTAACTATGCAAAGAATGTTAATAACCAAATATTGGCTAAAGGAAGGCTTTGGCGCACCTATATAAACTCGAGCAGGTTAAACGGTTTTATTTGTCGACTCGTGCCTTTGTTTAGATTTGATACTGCGTCATCAATTGATCTCTACAGCCCTTCAACACTATTGCAGCGGCCATGCTGTCTAACCTGCCGCGCGCTGTTATACAGCCATTTATCGTGATCCGCACCGTCTTAACTATTGGTCTAATACGGATCGCTTCATCGCTGCCCTTTCTCCAAGATATGATCAAGAAATACAACGAAAGGCACTTGCTTGTGCCTTATGAAAATTTCTGGCCTTCCTGGTGTAGCTGGGGTATGTTAACCACGACCTTGAACATGGAACTAAGCGATCTGAAAAAGACGGCTCGCGTTGGTTTGGCGGCCCCGAACTGCAAGCTAGTTTCCACGGAGGGACAGAAGTGCAGAGTGCTCGACTTCATGAAAGGAAATAGACCTCTGGTTCTTAACTTCGGCAGCTGTACCTGACCTCCGTTTTTCATCCGTCTTCAGAACGACTTTACCAAAGTTGTTCAGGACTTCGGGGATGTAGCAGACTTTCTTGTCATCTATATTCGCGAGGCACACCCTTCGGATGGATGGAGTTGGAATGTAAGTAGCAGTGGTTTCTTTTTTGTCTTGTCTAGCGTAGTAATAGGTAATAACTTAAACATCACCAAAATGATTTTTTTGATTACTCCCCGGTACTTAGTGACTGAGTGGCTGAGATCGTTCTTCAAACATTTTACAACGGAGTTAAAAAAATTACTATTAGCACAACTGTACATTTTTGAGCATGTTATTTCTTGGCGAAATTATTACCACAGACTGACTCGGCGTTGCCGACTGCGTGCTATCGTGAAAGAGATGAGGCGTCGCCGTTTTGCGTAGCCATCTGGAGGAAAAAATCCAAGAACCATCTGAAGGACTTGTTTATTTTGTAAGAACGGACGATAGAAAATGAAGTGCCCAATATTGGTCGATTTCCCTTGCTGTCATGTCCGTAATATTAATGTGCATGAAGGGTTTAAATGTCAATGACCTCTCCTCATGGACTGATGAAATCGTGCTCACAGGTGATTATGAAACTCTCTGTATGTTATCACGAAGATTCGTATGTGTTACCTTGCTAAGTTTTGCTTACATTTCATAGCTGGTCAATTAAAGCATCAGTTTTGAAAAGAATTGCAAGCAAACGAACAGTTTCCTAAAGCAATCATTAGACGTCTGAGACTAAACTCAGTAAAGTTACTTACATTTTGGTAAAAAGGTCTGACTTTAAAGTACCTAAAATATAATCAGTTCGTCTACTTGATCGGAAATTTTCCAGCTTTTTTGTCGAGCGCGGGAGAAGTCTTCTTGTAACCTTCGGATGGGTATGAAAAAATTTACTTATATCCACCAGAAACTACTATATAGACACTGTATGTTGTAGCCTGCGTCGCAGAGGGAACTAAACTGGTTAAGTACGTCTGCGAAACAGCGCCAAAATCTTTTTTCCTGGTTCCCCACCTGTACCAGGATATTGGTACGAGCTCTGATAACAACAACAACAACAACAACTTTTATTTAAACATGGTTAAAATTAAAGCTAATACAGCTGGTATGGGGCCGCCAAGCGTTCCCTTCCTTCGAACGAAGCCCTAAGAACGTCTGCGTGGGACGCCGTAATTATCAACGCTTCCTCGCAGAAGTTACTAACCGGGGGATTACGTCTGCGTCGGAGGGCGATATGCTTTTAGGCACTTACGGATATTGCGTGATTAAGTATGTTTTTCGAGAGCGAACAACAGTCGTGGGTTATTTTGAGTTTGACTAATGGTGGTGGGTCGTGGGCAAAAATCGTGATAGGTTCGTGCGTGTGGGTAGTTATTAATCAGTGTTACTTTATTCTTAATAATTAATGATTAGTTGGCAACCAATAACATTACATTTTTACTGTTTGTTATTATTGTTACTAATTATGGTCTAAGGCGACATATAATTAATCATACGATTTTGTCTGCAGAATCAAAAGTTAGAGTCACCTTTGGCAGAACTCCATCAAACACTCTGACAGTGAAAGGGTTAAGGAGAGTTTCTTCCCACACCCACGACTTACACTCTCCCTGATACCCATGCATTCTTACCTTACATTAGATTTCTTCAGTTTTCAAGAGATTTTTGGGCCTAATATCAATAACGTACTGACTTGAATGACGTGTCCAAAAAAGTTGCCCTTGTTTGAACTGAACCTCTGCGAATGATAAATTGAGCCTTGATTAGGAGAAGTGTGACGTCACGTTACCATGGTAGCAAAATTTCTGGATCTTAACATCTTTCATGACAGAGACGGCCATTTGTATTGTCGAACGATGGAAAAAAATCGTGGGCTACCGTTTTGTTCCTGAGTGCAATCAAGTACAGGAAATTCAAACATGTCAATTTCTTTGCTCTTTCTGCCATATTTGCAGGACCATGGTTCGTGGAGATCCAGAATATTTTTTTCTACCATGGCAACGTGACGACCGCGTTTAAGGAGAAAAAGTTAAACGTACTTTTAATTTAAACTGTTTTTCTCATGGTTAATAAGTTTGTTCAGATCTTTGTTACAAAAGGAAAAAAACATGTTTTCGTCGGTAGAAACCATCTAACGTTGTCTTAATTTATCTTTGTTTTTGATTCAGAATAACGTTGAAATTGCACAGCACAAATGTTTAAAAGAGAGATGTCAAGCAGCAGAAATTTTGAAATCCAGTGGTTGCCCTGCACCCATCATGGTCGATACAATGGAAGATGAAGCTGATAAAGCCTACGGCGCTTTGCCAGAGAGACTGTTTATTGTACAAGAAGGGAAAATAGTTTACGAAGGAGGCATGGGCCCGTATCATTATGACCTAACAGAAGTGAGAAGATGGCTTGAAAAGTGGAAAAATGAAAAGTAGAACAGATATAAAAAAGAAGGCAAATCAAAAGAAGCTGTCCAGTATAAAATCCATTGAAGTATTGCGGATATATTTATTAGTATTCATTCACAGAAAGCCAGATTTTTAGATTTTTTCAGTCTATTGTATTTATTGCAAACCTGGAGACATATTTTTTAAATAGTTATATATTATATGAATAATCGAGTACCAAATAGCAAAATAGTGTAGGAAGTTTTCTGGCAGAATCGTAAGCTTAATCCAGAATGTAATTTTGATTGTCCAATGTCATAACAGCCCTTTAACCGACTGTTGCTGTGTAACAATGACAACCGAAGATACAAAGCCTCTTTTAGGATTTCTTTGGCTTGAAGAGTACACAGTCCTAACAAATCGGCAGGAGGAAATGTAATGGCTTGATGAATAAAGCTGAAAATGGCACAAATTGTCTGATCGGATTCACTTTTCTCCCCTCCTACCAAACTATCCCCCGCCTCACTATTAATTGATACTCATCCCTAGACTAGACTCGGTACATTCGGAACCAAGATGACCGCGCCCGTGAGGGAAGGTGCTCCATCCCGACGATCTTTAGACTACGAGTAGTCCCCATTTTTCCTCAGGGATAGTAGAGCGTGCGAGCACGAACGCGCCTGAAAATGACCCCACGCGAGAAAGGCGAGAAAGCTACGTTCTTATTTCTTCCAATTCATCTTACGTAGCGCCATCGTTGTTAAATGTTTACAGTTATGATTGATGATTACAATATATTAGCCCGAGCTTGAGTAACCATGGCGACCACGGTACCAAGAACGGGAAAAAAGCAACAGGTTGTGGTCCCGTCCAGTTGGACTCGTTTTTCTTTGAAAACAGAGATTTTTTCCCCCCACGTGTCTGGTGAAAATACGGTCACCGAAAACCCAACTTTTCAAAAGTGCTCTCCAGAGTGCATGAAGATTTTTGAAAGCGCCGTTTTACTGTACTCGTTTGGATGAGAGATTTAGTTTCACGTTTACGGCAAACGGCAGTGTCAAGTTGAAAATTTCTCAAAATAAAAAATGAGCAGACTAAAAAAGTTTCCAAACCAATTTTTATAAATGACAATAACGTGAGACTATCTATTTTTTTGTTGGAGTAAAGAACAGTTAAAGACAAGCAAAGGAAAAACTTGGTCACGTGGCACGTTTGCCGAAAACTTAGAGCCAAATGTCTCTTATGAAAACACAATTACGTCACGGTGTTGGATACAACTATATGCGCTTGCTCTTATCAAAGATGGTACCGTTTTCAGTGACCATTGCATTTTTTGTGTGGACTCGGCCTGGGTAAAAAACGATGGATTAAAAAACGCAACGCGCGGACGCGTATTTTTTCGAAAACAGAGAAAAAAAATCTGCTTTAAAAAATATCCGGATACCTGTGGATAGGACCTTAATTAGCCTGTTCCAGGCTCTCAGTTAGTGTGAACAAGCGAAAAACGGCCCCAGGCCTCTCGCGGCTCTTTGCACATTTTCTCGATCCGTTTTCCCTAGCATCTTGAAGCCTGAAACAAGGCTAGACCTTAATAAACAAAAGAACAACTCTGCACGTGCACCATTCTTTTTGGTGCATTTTTTGACGTCCACAGCACGACCACGACGTGAAACTTCCTATTGTGTTGTTTTATATGGACCGCGTTAACAAACAAAAAAGAATTTTCTTTTCCATTTTAAAACTTGGAAACCGTCTTAAGAATTCAGCTCTAGGGAAATTCACCACCAAATTCACCACCGAGGCCAAATGAACGCGATAAACAAATAAAGTTTGAAAGAACGCGAAGGCATTTTTTCAGTGAAGCTTTTTCTGCCTTCGTCTTAGTTTCCTAAACTCCCTATTAACAGCTGTCAGTGCTTTTCTTTCCTGCGAGAGCTTGGTTACCACAGCTATTTCGACTGTTTTTTAAGGATTGAGGTGTGGCTGTTTCACACCAACCTGTCGTCGACAATACAGCAAGAAATTACTGTGTTGGTTTGTAAAGCTATCCTCACACTCAAGGGGTTTAGAGTTTGTTAGGGCTTCTATCGGAACATTTGTTGTAAAATTTCTTGCTTGCCTGCTTCTCCTAGGATTTTCGAACATCTGAAAAATGGCATAATTGCCCATTTATAACGGATTTTTACCCTAAAAAGGTCACCTGGAATTTTCGGGGGCCTTTTTTCTGGCTGAAATTTTCGAAAAGGTAAGTCTTGTTTCCTATAATTTTCGGAACACTAGACTTTCAGCTAGGAAATCCGAACAGATGAAAAATTTTTAGAGGATAAAAATATGCCTATATCTACCGTTTAAAAACTAAAATACGTTCAATAATGCTATGTTTAAGTGGTTTTGAACTATATTCTCGTTGGGTGCCCCTGATTCACAGATAAAAATGGTGATTTCGGCGCAATTTCTGTTTTTGCGCCGATTTCCACAATGGATAGTCACATATCGGATAGGTGTTCATATTGTACTGACTTGCTGTCTGTACTGGAAAGTATTTCGTGTCGGTGAGAGAAGCCTGCCGAGTGGTACCGACTCTCGCTAGTCGATGTTTTTTTTTGCCTTTCTCCCTCACTACGGGTCACTACGGAGTTTGGTCCCAGGCTGGGATTTAATCCCTTTTGGTCTGAAATTGGGTCAAGTTTCTAACCGCTGCGGCCTAAAGCAGTACACGGTTTTATCCCTTGAGAAGTGCGCCTTAAAAAAAATTTGAAGTGTATAGATTCTTGCATTTTGTTCCCCATTCATAATCTACTGTTTCGGCTTGCCCGCCTTTGTGCTTAACGGTACTTAGCTTCTGACCAAGATTAATGTTAATGGATCAAAGTATCGAGCAATGATCTATTAGCGGTATGTCGGTGAATTGGCACTGACATCAAAGGTACGCGACTTCCGAAATTTTAAAGACTTACCCAAAATGCGCACTAAGCTTTGATTGTTAATCGAGGAGAGTTTGAGACCACCTTGTCGTAGTCAGTCAAACTGCTGAAACTGAAGAACCCAATGTTTAGCGTAAGTATTCCGCTTTACCCGGCATATTCCTTGTTTTCTAGCTCAACTTCGTTTCTACGAATAATCGGCAAACAATAATGCCCCCAGTGAGGCGAACAACGCTGGTTCATGGTCTCTGGGATTTGCACCCAGTTAACAAGGGAATGGTTGTGCTTGCGAAGTGAAACTTTAATCTTTTTTAATCCCTCAGGCATTTTAAACTATATCGACCAAGAGATACGCATTTTTCTGATAATTTGTTACGCGGTTTCAGTTACTGGTATTAAAGACTTTAAGAGGTTTGTGTTAGTAATATCAATCATAGCGTTTCTGACTCCATTTGACCTTATCGTTAAATCAATGTGACACTATAGATTTGAAATGCAGGACAAGTTTGTTGAGCACGCTCTAATGGAGCAGAGATTTGTACTTATGATTTTACGCATAAAACAAGTTTTTCACTGGATGTAATGTTAAATTTTCTGTGTCAGACGATTCTTGTCTTAAGATATAAAATGAGATAGTACGTTGTTTAGCTCATTTACTTGACAGCAAAAGTTACTGTCGCAGCCACAGGATATAACACAGCACATTCGTCTATAGTTTATCATTAATCGCCACACACACATGTCTACGTTTCTCGGCTCTTTACGAAAAGCAATGTGGGTAGCTTCCACAAAATCACGCGACATTTATCGACGCCACCACTGGTTTTCCTGCGAAATAACGTCTGAGGAAGAAGCGCGAAAATTCCATACTGATGACGCGTCACTACCAGGTCTGGAAAGTATTTCTGATTGGTTGAAGCAAATTTCCAACCTACAGTGAAGACGTTTAGTGCGTAAGAGTACAATATCCTTCTAATCCTTTGGTACAGTATTTCGTGAAGCGTCAACTTCCCCCGACTGTCATCTCTCGATCAGTGGACTTCAAGAAAATCTTTATTTGACTCACTCGTGTAGTTTTAGTAGGTTTTTCTTTGCATTGTTGTGACAAAGTACAGAAATCAAATTCTGCAATTACAATGACTCCAGTTTACTGGTAAATTAGCTGAAAGTATGTGTCAATCTTTCCCAGTATCTAACAGTGTAGTAAGCCAGAGCCATTCATGTTCATTTTTTTCTGGCTATCTTCTATTCTAGAAGAGTAATCCTCTTGTAGTTTTGAAGCTGAAGTTGTGGCCGACCATTCATGCAAGGCGAGGTATCCTACTAATCTTGCTTATAGATCAGTGGATTTCACGCCATCACACTTAGCTTACAGCACTAGCTGAGTATGACTGCTAATGCAGCTGCAGTTCTGGGTCTTGTTATCAATGCAACTCCTGAATATTTGACCATCAACTACCACATACTCAAACGGCACTTGAAGTTTATGGTAGATCTACCAGGCTCGAAGCACACTCACACTGCACGGTCGAAATAGCAGCCTCGTTCTCAGGGTATTTCGTCTTCCTGTTGAGCTTATTGGAAACGAGGTTCGCAAGGAAGACCGCAGACATTGTATGAAGGGTCATGGGCATGATCGCGTGATCAACCCTAAGTAAGATTAAAACCCAGCAGGTTAATCGCGTGATCACAAGTGATTTCGTTCACTGTCGACCTCGACCAACGGTAACTTCGCCTTTAATGAAGTGGTTTCCTAGCACGCAAATTTATATTTTCACATAAAGTATGTTATATGTTAAACTCAGTGTTAGCTTGTGTTCCAGTCTCGTACCTAGGTCAGAAAATGCTAGGTTAGTCAGTCCAATATTTAAGTCAAAATGTAGGTTTGTGGCCAATTAACGAAGGACACCGGAGGCGATTTTTCCTCCTGTACTCATTTAGGAGCTTAGTCACTTCTTGCGCGTGCCAGCCCCGATTATGAAAAACGAAGAAGATCGAGAAAATTAAAGTTAATACTACGATTAAAGGGTTGGATATGGTTCAAAAGAATTAGAACGATGTGGTGGGTCTCTTCCCGGGGCTTTCTTGACCGTTAACCACTAAACGGCCGGGCGAATTTTTCATACAGGTTCGCCTTCAAACTGACGCTAAAAGGTGCGCTTCGCAGAGGTTTCTCTTTCCGTCAACGCTAATCAAGGACCTAGGAGTAGAGACTCCAATCAAGCGATCAGGCTTCACGGCTTCCTTTTAGCTCGACCTTTATATTTTTCCCGCAGGTGAGGCGAAAACAGACGTTGTATGGTTGGAGAGCATTATTTTTAAGACACTTCTGAGGAAGTGCTTAATTGGCCGCAATAAACTTACTCGTGATCTGACTTGCGTAGATTGAACGATACGCAACTTCTTACAGCGATTTTCTTTAAGTCTCATGTAAACTTGCCAAAATTGCACGTTAGGGGATCAGAAGCGAAATCATTTGAATCTTGATATTCATGATTCCTGTCGTTTTTACCTCAATGATTTATGATTCCTACAAGAATTTTCTTCCAGATTCATGATTCACGAAGACTTTTGATCACCTATTCATTGAATGAATCAATTTTCTCAGTGGCTACGTAGTCTCGTTTTGTATAGTTTCTTTGGTGTCCAATCTTCTGTTTTCAACCAGAATTATGTAGATTTTGGACCACTGTTTCTCGGTATCATCATTCGTTTTGTCCAGGTGTGGAGTTTTTTGTAACTGAACATTAAGCACCAGTGTCACTGGAGAAACAAGCGGACTGTCAGCCCCGAATGCATTCCGGAGCGGGCTCCCTCGCAAAAAATTTGGAAATGGGACAGTCGGAAACGCCATATCCTGCATTCCCTGGATCGAACGCAATTAATTCCCGGCATAGGTCTATTTTGTTGAGCTTTTCTCAGAGTCTCGTTATTCATGATTCCTGAGTCTAAGTACAAAGATTCATGATTTCTTGCAAGTTTTGACAATTCATGATTCCGCTTCAACCCCTGATGTACGTGCTAACTGAGGAAATCCATTTAGAAAATTAAGACGCATTAGGGGGTGTGCTTGTACATTTTTGAACTATTCAAGAGTCCCTTCTCTACCGTGTATGGAATTCGAAATTCGAAACTTCTCAGTTTTCACGTGACCAATCTCATCGAGTAAACGAATTGTCAAAAGGTAGGTAGAATGGCCTACTGAAGTTCCATTTTCCGTGAACTTCCCTTAAGCATCAGTGAGAGACACGGAAACCGTCAGCCTCCATGAAACGAGAAAAATGCTTTGTATGCAATAAGCGCAATTGATTGAACGTTCATCTGTTTGAACTGAGACTTAGAAGAACAGTTAACAAAACAGCTGAGGTTACAGCTTCATTCTCTGGATGACAGCATTGAAACTGATTCCGACTGCGATGATATTTGGAACGTGCTCAGATAGACAAGTCGCCTACGTAAATAATGGCTGCTCCCAAATAATCCCATTTAAAAAAGTTAGGGGATATTCTGTTCAGAGACCTGTTTGTGGAACTTTAAAATTACCATCTGTCACTGACAATAATTTAATTGACAACAATAAGTTAATAAATAATAATAATAATGATAATAATAATAATAATAATAATAATAATAATAATAATAATAATAATAATAATAATAATAATAGTAATAATAATAATAATAATAATAATAATAATAAATGTATTGAAAAAAACTTTAAAACAACAACAACAGCAAGAACCGGCGACGGATGACGGGTTGCAGGCGGGATAGTTATTTCAAGCTTCATAGACATGTCAACAGTGTCTGTAGTACAGAAATAATCAGCATTAGCTGAGTAGTTCTGTGCCTCCGGCCGCGGCTGTTCCTCGAAAACATTTGATAGATCATATCTCCTTTTCAGTTAAAACTTAAATTGTGCAACCATCAATCCCCCGAGGTGAGGTACTCCCTATAATGGCCTATGAGGAAAGGCTCCGCCCGGTGCGTTCTTCGGGCTTCAATTATATGAAAGAATAGGATTTCACTACAGTTAAGGAATATCAAAGAGTAGGGAAATCAGTCATTTCGACCGTAAAAAAGGGCTACAAAGCTTCCTAGTTCAGTGATCCAAAAGACGGGTACCATTTGTCAATTGAGGGCATACGAAAGGGGTACGTACCTTTTCTCTCAAAGAATGTTTTATAAATGGGTAAGAGGTTGGATCTCTGGACCGAGTGTCGCTCATTAAAACTGAGGAAAACGTGCGCTAAGGTAAAATTTCCAGCGTTCTGAAAAATAGACACCGCAAGGCGAGAGTTTGAAGGCTATTGCCTCTTTTTTTATGTGATCACACAATCAAAGCCTACTTTCGACATTTCACTAATGAACAACTCTATTTTGGCAATAGCTAGGAGCCAAGACTGAGCTCTTCAAAGCTGACGATTTAAGCCCCCTTTACTTAGAAAATGTATTTATTAAATAATAAGCCTCAAAGAATTCAATCCACTTTGAAGAGAGGGGTTAACCACATTTTTCTCTTAACCGTGGACTATATATGGATATATTACCATTTATCTAGAAAGGTCTCCAAAAATGCCAACAGGAAAAATAACACTGCCCTTTGTCGATACAACATCCGTCTGTTTAATAAAAGAAACGAAACGCTCTTCCTCTAGTGATAAGGGTTGTGCCACAGTATGCCGAGGTTTCCTTATCTTTACCTTCTCATTCATTATATGAAATGAAAAAAAAAACATTTGCATTTCGTAAACTAGGCTATACCTTTTTCCAGGTGAACCGCGGCGAGTGAAGAATCATCTGCAGTTCAGTTTTCCAGCATTAATTAATAATTGGCCACGATTCTCGTCAATCCTTTTCCATTTCTCTTTTTCTTTACACATAATACACTCTTCTTTGGTAAAAGGAAGAAGTAATTCGAAAAATGATAAACTAGACAAACGAAAACAGGCACAATCTTTCAGGTATCATTTTATTTGGATTCTAAATACGTCCATGATATTCGTGATGTATGCTAGGAACTAACAATAACATACGTGCTATTTTAATTACAGTTGATCCTAAGTTAGACAGATCTTCAGTTCTGGTAAATATTATCATTGATTAAAAAGAAAACAATTTTAGCCTTCTTGTGACTTCACCATCGTAAATCCAGTTCACACTCCCCCCAAGTCGGTCGACAGTCCATTCTCGGGCTTGAGAGTCCCGCGAGTGGGTTTTATTCTCAAACCGTCATTCAGGATATGCCAACTTCTTTAGAGAACTTGTACAGGAGAAATCACCCCCGGAAATCACCACGTTAAAGGTCAAGGAGGCTTTCAGGAAGAGCAACTGACATTTCATTTGATAAGCCGCAGAGAGAAGTGAATTGGAATAAATCTTTCTCTCGGTCATAAAATCATGAACAGGGGCACCCAACGTCAATTTTCGGAAAATACCTGTTCGGTAGACGATTTGAGATGTAGAATTTTCGGAACATTTGTTGCAAAATTTCTCGCTTGCTGCCTCTCCTGGGATTTTCGAACATCTAAAAAAAGGTATAATTGCCTATTGTTAACGGATTTTTACCCTGAAAAGGTCACCTAGAATTTTCGGGAGCCGTTTTTCTGGCTGAAGTTTTCAAAAAGATAAGTTTTGATCTCTATAATTTTCGGATCACTAGACTTATAGCTGGGAAATCCGAACAGATGAAAATGCTATGTTTAAGTGGTATTGAACTATATTATCGTTGGGTGTCCCTGAGTGAAGTGGCTTAGTCGGAGCGTTTTAATGAGCATTGTCTGTGGCCATAAATTGCCACAAATAAAGATTTTTTTTGTCTACGTATGGGATATAACTCGAACATTTGAATATTTATCCTGTTTATAAAAATGAAGATAATCACGTCAGCCATATTTTGAACGAATTTTGGAAATTGACCGCTCGCTCTTTCTTTTGTTTTTTAGGCTAAATGTCGTTGCAGGTTCAGGAAAATTGAAAGTAAATATCTCTGCACGTACATTACTTTTCATATATAGTTAAATACTCCTTCCATGTGAATCTCGATGTCAGTGTTAAAAAATTCTTATGATAGAATTGACGGATACATAGAAACTTGTTTTGTACAGTACACTGTTCAGAGGGCAACTGGTAACTCTTCAACGCTTGTGTCACACCGGTCTACCGACTAGCTTTATACACCTCTAGCCATTTTTTTACCTCTCCTAACTTATAGTTATACGGCCCTGTTCCTCCCTCGTACACGATTTTTCTATCTTGTACAATGAAGAGTCTCTCCGGGTAGGCACCATACGCTTCAGTGGCTTCGTTATCCATAGTATCAACCAGGATTGGAGTCGAGGATCCACTGGATTTTTTCAACATTTCAGCTGCCTGACAACGCTCTTGTAAAGTTCTGTGCTGCAAGATCTCAACGTTGTTCTGTAAAAAAGGCCAGAAAGGAAAATATATGAAAATGATAGAAATGTCACAAATGCCACACAATTTAGTCAATTCCGCGGTCAGCTGGTCAGTTGATCGAAAAATACAGGCAATCAAAGAAATTGAGTAAAACATATATAAGTAAACAATTAGAAAAGAAAGCAAATAAATAGGACTGACAAAGTTGAGGACGGATTCATAACACGGATGGTGTTTCGGAAAGTTGTTCAGCCAGTACGGAGATTCTCTAATTGAAGTGAAGTTAATCTGTCTCTTTTGTTTGTAATTGATCATTTTGTCGTTCAGAAGTAATTTCAATTCTAATTTTCTAATTTTTTCGTGAAAATGAATGTGAAAGAAATTTTTTTAGCAAATTTTGCATTTTCCTTGATCAGCGGATGAACATCAGAGAAACCGCAGAACAAAGAGATTGCCGTATATGATCCCAAAGATGACGCATTGACCCCCATGGGCTAAAGAGAAACGAAAACACCAAAGAATTGCCCTTTTATTCATTTAGTAATGACCATAGTTGGTCATGGATCCTCCAGAATTAAAGTATATTTTAAGGTATAATTCACTGTTCTTAGTACTTCTCATAGCTTCTCCATTTCCGTTGTAATTTTATTTATAGGTGAAGGACTGGAATTTCACGACTTTTAAGTGTCAGTTAACCATATTTATCCTTAAGATTTAAGGATTTTTTTTTTTGCTGAAATTACGCCTTTAATGCTTAAGAACAGATTTGGGAACTAAAGGCCACTGAAGGAAAATAACGTGTTAAATATAAGCACCATTCAAAGGACAGATTATAGAATGTTTTCGCAGCGGCCACGCGGCCACGCGGCCACGGTAAGCAAGACCTAAACCATTTTCCTTTGGGAAATTATTTTTCAATCTCATGCAAATATTTCCATCATTGTTTTACTCCTTGAAAAAGGCCGCTAGGGAAACTGCGTTAAAGAATTCTTACTTAATAAACTGAAGAAACAAACAAACAAACAAAAAAAACTTACATTCCACCGCCATTCATCTGTAGGATGTGCTTCGCAGATGTAGACAATAACAAAGTCTGCCACATCTTGAAATCCCTGAACAACGTTGGTGAAGTTGTTCAGGAAATTAATCAAGAAAGGTGGTCAGCTGCGACTGCCAAAGTTAACAATGAGCGGCCGAGTTCCTCGTGCGAAATCCAGTAGCTTACAAGGTTTTTCGTCTGTGGTGACTAACTTGCAGTTTGGGGCGGATGAACCGAGTACAGCGGTCTTGTTTAAATCCCCGAGAAAAATTTTTAAAACAGCTGCAAGCATTTGTTTCCCACCGTAATCGTCCCAGAAGTTTTGGTAAGGGACTAGAAGATGCTGTTCCTCGAACTCTTGGAGTCTTTCCTTGAGGAAAGGAAGTGAGGAGGCGATTCTCAAAAGGCCAACGAGAACTGTGCATTTTACGACTGTTAAGCCCACAATGACGCTTTGAAGCAGCTCGGCCAAAAGACGCATTGTAGCTACAATAGCTAGTAGCAGGCAAAACTGATCCGGTAGCTTTACAGGCTTGAGTACGCAAACAAAAGCACTATCCGATAGATTAGCTCGTTACAAATGACTGGCCTAATTGTACGTCATCACAAATTGATAACCTGTGGAATAATTGGACTATAAACATACTTTGGATATTTCAAAATCACTTGTTGAGTAGGACAGTTGTGTCTTTGTGCATGTCACGGAATCATCTCGTTTGCTTTTTTCTTTCTCAGGTTTATACACGCCCTTAAATTTATAAACACCACGAACAAGGAAACCAACAAAAGACTCCTTGATCGCTCCTGGCTTGAAAAGATCTAGGTCACCGCTTCCTAGTTTCAATAAAGAATCAATCATGCAAGGCCCTAAGGCAACCACCACAGGGTCTGGTTATAGGCGTATGTTAATGGTTTTTTCAGTTAATGGTTAGCCCTCTATACATTCTTTTAAAAGTGTGTCAATTAGACACATTCTCTTTCATTCCGTTTATTTTCAGAGACTACTACTGGCTCCTGATATACATTAATAAGTAATTCTCTCCACACAGAAAAAAAAATACTCCTGAGAACTATAAATCAAGTGTTATTGTCAGGTCATGTTACTAAACAAGCCAGCATTTTATTCTACCGGCGCACAACTGCGTTTATCTATGTCTGAAGACGTCTTACTCTCCGCCCAGGCACCTGAGATCTCCGCTGCAGATAGACCAGATAAGAACATGAGGTATGATCTCTCTGCAGAAAGCGATAGCCCGAGATAGCTGTCGAGCAGCTCTTCCGCCATTTATGTATAAACATATTTTTCAACTCACAAGGACTTTTGATATCCTCACGACTAAGAGAGATAAATCAATAAGGTCAAACACCTTGAAGTACGTTAGGAATTTTGGGTACTTGTCGAATCTGCAGTTGATGACAATTGAAACAAAGCTGTGAAAAAAACCGCTAATCGAAAAGGAGTGACCACTGACAGTTAAGTAATTGAAGGCATAGCTATTAACGTTTTGCGGTTTCGGTCACCGTAGCCTGTTGAATGCAATTAAGATAACTTTAAAACAAGTATCAATGTCTTCGGGAAACGACTAAACTAAGTAGTATAATGATTAGCGAACCTGAGCTGCAGTTGCCAGTATACAGAAGTGGATAATGAGTTCTGGTGATATTTTCTGCTGTTAAGATATATGTTTAAATTACCATTTAAAGAAAGGAATGTAAAGGTCTGTAAAGAACTGCTGTGATGACGTGTCATGGAACAAATGAAAAACAAAGCAACCGAGAAAGAAAACAACAAACAACAACTCACAGCAGTTAACCCACGAAAACCGGCCCAAAAGTGACAGATTTCTGAGAACAGTTTAATCTCGGAAATCCTGTACACGCCTGAACTGACAATGTCATCTAAACTGACTTAACACTGATTTGATGAAACTACTCTGTGAAAACCACTGAAAAATGTTGTGGTGGGGGGAGTCACATGTTTCATTGTTTTGTGGAAGCTATTTAGCCCTTTGCTTACTTTTTAAAGCTTTACACACCTTTTCTGAGGACTTTCCTCCTCAACTGGAAAAGCAACACTATATCAACCAACACAAGGCAACCGAATTCTTCAGCCACACGTTAGCGCGTTGAAAACGTTACATAACAACATGTTTCGAACATGTTCTGTCGATAAAACGTGTTAAGACTTGAGCGAAATTCAAAAACAGCCAAGCAAAAAGAGAAATAGCTTGCGATGTTGTTTAAAGAACGAAATTTATGTTCGTGAAAAAAAAAAAAAACAGAATAAAAATTTAAGCACCGGTGGTCTTACACAATGCAAACTAACAACAGAACTGTTGTTTTAAGGCAGAATATGTTATCCTCTCTTTGTTTGTAACCATATAGCTTCTGATAAGGTACCTTGGTAGAGTGTGAAAAAATGACCCAGCGGGGGGAGGGGGGTATTCCTAGAAATTAGTGAGCGGGTGTGCTGCCCGGTTCTCCAAATCCTGACCCTATTTCTCACCATAAAATGTCTTTTTCCACACCCGTTTTTAAACCTAGCCTCCAAAATCCATACCCTTTTTCAGACCTGTCGAAGACCGAAATTATGTTATCATAAATTAGATTCACCGACAATAAGATTTCTGAAAATCCATTTCGAATTCTCGGCGCATATTACTCTTTCTTTCTTATTCATTTGGAATTGAAACGAAAAATACGTTTAACTGCACTCCAATATTCCCTAGAAAACTATACACAAGTTCAGACCAAAATAGGCAAAGGCTGTACCCGTTTTCAGACCAAAACGGCGCAAAAACCATACCCTTTGGGGCAACACATACCTATAAGGTAAATATGATTAAGGGAGAAACACCCCGGATGATTGAAGTCCCCCGGCGGGGGTTTCAGAAAACTTGCAGGCTTCCTTTTTTTTGCTAATCAAACAGCCTTTCAGCAGTATTTGTTTGTACTAAATATAGGAAAAACCATGGCTGAAATAGATACTCTACTTAAAACAAATCACGTAGTCAATCTGTTCACCATACAAAATTTTGAGCGAGAGCTTCCAAAATTGGGTTGCTATTGAAAGCATTTTGAGTTAAGTAAATGTTCTAGTAACAAAACGATTTCTTTTTTTTTTTTTCTTTTTGTGTAGTCCTTTTTAAATAATGATCCCTTGTTCCTTTGGGATACAGACACGGCATCTCAAAACAAATCTGTCATATCATTTTCGCGATAAACTTTGCTTAAAGGATCAGACAAAACAGATCGGGTCCATTTGTCAGTGTTAGCTGGTTCTATCAAATGCCCGACAGTGAGGAATGGAGCAGGCGACCACAGGTAGCCCAGTCTTCTTGAGTGTCATCGTCATCATCATTTCGATTAGGTTGGTAAAATTCAGTTAGGCGACACACCAACTACTTACAACAAATAAAAGTAAAAATTACATACAACAATAAGAAGAATGAAAATAAAAACATTTAACTAAGCTAGTTGTCAAGGCACAAAATGCGAGGTATATCGGGGAGGAGCTGATTCCAATCTCTAGCAGTTCTTGGGAAAAAGGAAAACTTCAACAGAAGCTTAAGTCAATTTACATTTCCGAGATCCTTGCTTGAAGTTTTTCATGTACTGTCATCCGCAAATTCCACAGCAGCGGGAGCATTCAAAACACAGGATACTTGACGAACGTGTTTGACTTCTAAGTTTGCGTTGGCCATGGTGTTTTTTTAGAGTTAATAAAAGGTAACAGGAATATCTTAATAATGTTTTCAGTTGTTGAGGTTAAGTAGAATTTAGTTCGAGGCACGTTCGCGATGGCAAGTTTTCATTGATGGCAGCATCACCGCCTGTCGAGGACTCAGCACTCAAATTATCCGAACGTTAAAGCTTAACTTCCACGATTTGCGTTTTTGGTTCGAAGTTGGATTCCATTTGAACATGCGATTGAATTCGCTTTCCTGTGGGTGCTAATCTGCTAAGTAAAAACCTCCTCAAAGGCCACGTAAAACCAAGGAAGAACCACTTTAGTCTTGCTGAGTAGACTTGAAAACTTTCAACAATAACGGAAATCATGAGCTCAGGAGGTCGACAGCCTGACAAATCTTCTTCAAACAGTACGATTTTCAAAAAGAGGGCATATTAAGTATTTCTGATTGGGTGAAGCAAATTTCCAACCTACAGTGAAGACTATTACTGCGTAAGAGTACAAGATCCTTCTAACTTGATCCTTTGGGACGGTTTTCGTGAAGCGTGAACTTCCCATATGTGACTGTCACCTCTCGATCTCAGTGGACTTCAAGGAAGTCTTTATTTGACTCACTCGGGTAGTTTTTAGCAGGTTGTTCTTTGCATTGTTGTGACAAAGTATGGAATTCAAATTTTGCAGTGACTCCAATTTTACTGGTAAATTAGATGAAAGTATGTGTCCATCTTTCCAAGTAACTAACAGTGTAATATGCCAGCGCCATTCATGTTCCTTTTTTTTCTGGCTATCTTCTATTCCAAGAGTAGAAATCTTCTTCTAGATTTGAAGCTGAAGTTGTGCCCGGCCATTCATGCAAGGCGAGGTATCCTGAATGTTGCTGATAGATCAGTGGATCTCACGCCATTACACTTACAGCACTAGTTGAGTATGACTGCTAATGCAGCTGCAGTTCCGGGTCTTGTTATCAGTGCAACTACTGAATATTTGACCAACAACTACCACACTCAAACGTGAAGTTTAGGGTAGATCCATCGAAAAAGAAACGAGGAAGCAGCCTCGTTCTCAGGGTATTTCTTCTTCCTGTTCAGCCCCTTGGAAACGAGGTTCGCGAGGAAGACTGCAGAGACTGTATGAAGGGTCATGATCGCGTGATCGACCCTAAGTAAGATCAACACCCAGCGGGTAATCTCGTGATCACAAGTAATTTCGTTCACTGTCGACGTCGACCGACGGTGAGTTTGCCTTTAATGAGGTGGTTTCCTAACAAGCAAATGAAAAGTGTTCGATTCCTTGCTGACAAATTTTCACATAAAGTATGTTATATGTCAAACTCAGTGTTAGCTTGTTGTCTAGTCTCGTACCTAGGCCAAAAAATGCTAGGTTAGTGAGGCCAATTTTTAAGTCAAAATGTAAGTTAAAACGAGGAAGATCGAGAAAATTAAAGTTTATACTACGATCAAAGGATTAAATTTAGTTCAAAAGAATCAGAACGATGTGGTGGGTCTCTGCCCGGGCCATTGTTGACCATTAACCACTTACCCGGGGGGACGAATTTTTCGTACAGGTTCGCCTTCAAACTGACGTTTAAGGTGCGCTTGGCAGAGGTTTCTCTTTCCATTAACGCTAATCAAGGACCTAGGAGTAGAGACTCCAATCAAGCGATCAGGCTTCACGGCTTCCTTTTAGCTCGACCTTTATTTTCCCGCAGGTGAGGCGAAAAAAGACGTTGTACGGTTGGCGAGTAGTATTTTTAGGTCACTTCTTGGCCGCAGTAAACTTACTCGTGGTCTGACTTGCGTGGATTGAACTTAAACGCAAGTTCTTACAGCGAATTTCTTTAAGTCTCATGTAAGCTTGCTAAAATTGTACGTTCGGGGGTTAGAGGCGGAATCACTTGAATCTTGATATTCATGATTCCTGTCGTTTTTACTTCAATGATTCGTGATTCCTACAAGAATTTTCTTCCAGATTCATGATTCAAGAAGACTTTTGATCACCACGTACTAGACTGCAAAACAGTCCGTATTTTTGCATATTCAAGTACGCGCGAGCAGTCAAACAAAATTTCTGGAACCAGGCTGAAAACAGAGACCCAGACTGGGGAAGACTGGGGAAAGGCGCTTTTGTCTCTCGCCTCATACGCCCTACGGGCGTGTAAGGCTCGCGCGCTTCACGCGTGTAAGACTCTTACGCCAAACTTTACCGATTTCTTTACTAATTTTGAGAAAAAAACCGACTGTTTTGCAGTTTATTTGATCACCTATTCATTGAATGATTTTCACAGTGACTACGTAGTCTGGTTTTGTATAGTTTCTATGGTGTTCAAACTTCTCTTTTCATCCAGAATTACGTAGTTTTTGGACCACTGTTTCTCGTTATCATCATTCGTTTTGTCCAGGTATGGAGTTTTTTGTAACTGAACATTAAGCACCAGTATCACTGGAGAAACAAGCGGACTGTCAGCCCCGAATGCAATCCGGGGTATGCTCCCCAATAAAAAAAATCTGAAAATCGGACGGTCGCATCGGGAAACGTACGTCCTGTCTTGCATTCCCTGGATCGAACGCAATTAATTCATACGTCTACTTTGTTGAGCTTTTCTCAGAGTCTCGTTATTCATGATTCCTGAGCCGAAATACAAAGATTCATGATTCCTTGCAAGTTTTGTAACTATGATTCATGATTCATGAACCCGCATCCGAACGAGAATATAGTTCAAAACCATGCTTAAACATAGCATTGTAGCATACATAGTATTTAAACGGTAGATATAGGCATATATTTTTATCCCCTAAAAATCTTTCAGCTGTTCGGATTTCCTAGCTGAAAGTCTAGTGATCCGAAAATTATAAGGATCAATTTGACCTTTTCGAAAATTTCAGCCAGAAAAAAGGCTCCCAAAATTTCTGACTACGTGACCTTTTTAGGGTAAAAATCCGTTAAAAATGGGCCATTATAACATTTTTTAGATTTAAGAAAATGCCGGCTAGCAGAGGTAGGCAAGCAAGAAATTTTACAACAAATGTTCCGAAAATTCTAGACCTCAAATCGTCTTCCGAGCAGTTATTTTCCGAAAATTGACGCTGGGTGCCCCTGCCCGATGTACGTGCTCACTGAGGAAATCCATTTAGAAATTTAAGACGGATTAAGGGGTTTGTTTGTACATTTTTGAACTAGTCAAGGGTCCCTTCTATTCGAAATTCGAAACTTCTCAGTTTTCAACGTGACCAATCTCAATCTTGACAAATGTATCCATGCTCGTCGAGTAAACGAATTGTCAAAAGGTAGGTAGAATGGCCCATTGAAGTTCCATTTTCCATGAACTTCCCTCGAGCATCAGTGAAGCTAGCCTCCCACGCAGGAAACGAGATTTTTTTTCAGTCTCGTTTCCCATGAAACGAGACTGAAAATGCTTTGTATGCAATAAGCATAAGTGGATCAACAGTATTGAAACTGATTCCGACTGCGATGATATTTGGAACGTGTTCAGATAGACAAGGCGTCTGCGTAAATAGTGGCTGGTCCCAACTAATCCCATTTATAAAAGTTAGGGAATATTCTGTACAAATACCTGTTTTTTACCATCTGTCACTGACAATAATTTAATTAATATTACTAATTCAATTAATAATAATAATAATAATAATAATAATAAATGTAATGAAAAAAAATTTACAACGACAACAACAGCAAGAACTGGCGACGGCCGACGAAGGGTTACAGGCGGGACAGCTATCTCAACCTTTACAGACACGTCAACAGTGTATGTAGAACAGAAATAATCAGCATTAGCTGAGTATTTCTGTGCCTCCGACTCCGGCTATTCCTTGAAAACATTTGATAGATCATATCCCCTTTTCAGTTAAAACTTAAATTGTGCAACCATCAATCTCCCAAGGTGAGGTACTCCCTGTAATGGCCTATAGGGAAGACTCCGACCTAAAGGGATACGTTTTTCGGGCTTCAATTATATGAAAGGATAGGATTTCACTAGTGAAGGAATATCAAAGAGTAGGAAATCAGTCATTTCGACTAAAAAAAGGGCTACAAAGCTTCCTGATTCAGTGATCTAAGAGACCGGTATCATTTGTCAATTAAGGGCATACAAAAGGGGTACGTACCTTTTCTCTCAAAGAATGGTATACTGAATGGGTGGTAAGAGGTTGGATCTCTGAATGGAGCCTCTCCGAGTGTCGCTTATTTAACCTGAGGAAAATAAAACCGTGCCCTAAGATACAATTTACAGCGTTCTGAAAGTTAGACACCGCAAGGCGAGAGTTTGAAGGCCATTGCCTTTTTTTATGTGATCACACAATCAAAGCCCACTTTCGACATTTTTTTCACTTATAAACAACTCTATCTTGGCAATAGCTAGGAGCCAAGACTGAGCTCTTCAAAGTTGACGATTTAAGCCCTCTTTACTTAGAAGATGTATTTATTAAATAATAAGCCTCAAATAATTCAATCCACTTTGAAGAGAGGGGTTAACCACATTTTTCTCTTAACCGTGGACTATACATAGATATATTACCATTTATCTAGAAAGGTCTCCCAAAAAGGCCAACAGGAAATATAACAGTGACCTTTGTCGATACAACATCTGTCTGTTTAATAAAAGAAATGAAACGCTCTTCCTCTAGTGATAAGGGTGGTGCGACAGTATGCCGAGGTTCCCGTCTCTTTACCTTCTCATTCATTATATGAAATGAAAAAAAAAACATTTGCATTTCGTAAACTAGGCTATACCTTTTTCCAGGTGAACCGCGGCGAGTGAAGAAATCATCTGCAGTTTTTCCAGCATTAAATGGCCACATATTCTCGTCAATCCTTTTCCATTTCTCTTTTTCTTTACACATAACACACTGTTCTTTGGTAAAAGGAAGAAGTAATTCGAAAAATAAAACCGGCACAATCTTTCAGGTATCATTTTATTTGGATACTAAATGCGTCCATGATATTCGTGATGTATGCTTGGAACTAACAATAACATACGTGCTACTTTAATTACAGTTGATCCTAAGTTAGACAGATCTCCTGTTCTGGTAAATATTATCATTAACTAAAAAGAAAATAATTTTAGCCTTCTTATGACTCCAGTTCACACTCCCTCGAGTCGGTCGACAGTCCATTCTCGGGCTTGAGAGTCCCGCGAGTGGGTTTTATTCTCAAACCGTCATTCAGGATATGCCAACTTCTTCAGACGGGAAAAAATATGTGAAGAGAACTTACACAGAAGAAATCACCATATTAAAGGCCAAGGAGGCTTCCAGGAATTAAGAGCAACTGACATTTTATATGATAAGCCGCAGAGAGAAGTGGATTGGAATAAATCTTTCTCAGGGTCATAAAATTGTGGCTAGTCGGAGCGTTTTAATAAGCATTGTCTGTGGTCATAAACTACCACAAATAAAGATTTTTTTTGTCTACCTATGGGATATAGTTCGAACATTTGAATATTTATCCTGTTTATAACATGAAGATAATCGCGTTAGACATATTTTGAACAAATTTTGGAAATTCGCCGCACGCTCTTTCTTTTGTTTATTTTATTTGTCAGTTTACTTCACAGGGTCAAATGTCGTTGCGGGTTCAGGAAAATTGAAAGTAAATAACTCTGCACGGTAAATTAGTTTTCATATATAGTTAAATACTCCTTCCATATGAATGTCGATGTCAGTGTTAAAAAATTCTTATAATATTAAGGTTCAGAACTGACGGATACATAGACACTTGTTTTGTAATTCAGTCCACTGTTCAGAGGGCAACTGGTAACTCTTCAACGCTTGTGTCACACCGGTCTATCGACTAGCTTTATACACCTCTAGCCATTTTTTTACCTCTCCTAAGCTATAGTTATACGGCCCTGTTCCTCCCTCGTACACGATCTTTCTATCTTGTACAATGAAGAGTCTCTCCGGGTAGGCACCATACGCTTCAGTGGCTTCGTTATCCATAGTATCAACCAGGATTGGAGTCGAGGATCCACTGGTTTTTTTCAACATTTCAGCTGCCTGACAACGCTCTTGTAAAGTTCTGTGCTGTAAGATCTCAACGTTGTTCTGTAAAAAAGGCCAGAAAGGAAAATATATGAAAATGATAGAAATGTCACAAATGCCACACAATTTAGTCAAATTCACGGTCAGCTGGTCAGTTGATCGAAAAATACAGGCAATCAAAGAAATTGAGTTAAACATAAATAAGAAAACAATTAGAAAAGAAAGCAAATAAGTAGGACTGAGAAGACGGATACATAACACGGATGGTGTTTCGGAAAGTTGTTCAGCCAGTACGGAGATTCTTTAATTGAAGTAAAGTTAATCTGTCTCTTTTGTTTGTAATTTATCATTTTGTCGTTTAGAAGTAATTTCAATTCTAGTGGTATTAAAATAATTTTTTCGCGAAAATAAATGTGAAAAAAATTTTTTTTTATCAAATTCTGCATGCAAAATCTGCATGTTCCTACCCTGCGAGCAGAGGCTACATTTTCGGGGTATAAGCTGGCATTTCCGCACGCCAGCTCATACCGCGAAAATGTAGCCTCTGCTCGCAGGGTAGCGTGTTCCTTGATCGCGGATGAATATCAGGGAAACCGCAGAACAAAGAGATTGCCGTATATGATTCCAAAGATGACGCATTGACCCCCAAGGGCTAAAGAGAAACGAAAACACCAAAGAATTGCCCTTTTAATTCATTTCTTAGCAGTGACCATAGTTGGTCTTGGATCCTCCAGAATTAAAGTATATTTTAAGGTATAATTCACTGTTCTAAGTTCTTCTCATAGCTTCTCTATTTACGTTGTAATTATATTTATAGGTGAAGGACTGGAATTTCACGACTTTTAATTGTCAATTAACTATATTTATCCTTAAGATTTAAGGATTTTTTTGCTGAAATTACGTTTTTCATGCTTAAGAGCAGATTTGGGAACTAAAGATAACGTACCAAGTATAAGCACCATTCAAAGAACAGATTATAGAATGTTTTCGCAGCGGCCACGCGGCCACGGTAAGCCAGGACTAAACCATTTCCTTTAGGGAAATAATTCTCCAATCTCATGTAAATATTTTCATCATTGTTTTACTCCTTGAAAAAGGCCGCTACGGAAACCCTGTTAAAGAATTCTTACGTATCGATTACGTAATAAACTGAAGAAACAAACAAACAAAAACTTACATTCCACCGCCATTCATCTGTAGGATGTGCTTCGCAGATGTACACGATAACAAAGTCTGCCACATCTTGAAATCCCCGAACAACGTTGGTGAAGTTGTTCAGGAAATTAAACAAGAAAGGTGGTCAGCTGCGACTGCCAAAGTTAACAATTAGCGGCCGAGTTCCTTGTGCGAAATCCAGTAGCTTACAAGGTTTTTCGTCTGTGGTGACTAACTTGCAGTTTGGGGCGGACGAACCGAGTACAGCGGTCTTTTTTAAATCCCCGAGAAAAATTTTTAAAACAACTGCAAGCATTCGTTTCCCACCGTAATCGTCCCAGAAGTTTTGGTAAGGGACTAGATTATGCTTTTCCTCGAACTCTTGGAGTCTTTCCTTGAGGAAAGGAATTGAGGAGGCGATTCTCAAAAGGCCAACGAGAACTGTGCATTTTACCACTGTTAACCCCACAAGGACGCTTTGAAGCAGCTCGGCCAAAAGAGGCATTGTAACAACAATAGCTAGCTGGCAACACTGATCCGGCAGCTTTACAGGCTTGAGTACGCAAACAAGAGCACTATCCGATAGATTAGCTCGTTACAAATGACTGGCCTAATTGTACGTCATCACAAAAATTGATAACCCGCCTGTGGAATAATTGGACTATACACATACTTTGGATATTTAAAAATCACTTGTTGAATCGGACAGTTGTGTCTTTGTGCATGTCACGGAATCATCTTGTTTGATTTTTCTTTGTCAAGTTGTTTATACACGCCCTTAAATTTATAAATACCGCGAACACGGAAACTAACAAAAGACTCCTAGATCGCTACTGGCATGAAAAGATCTAGGTCACCGCTTCCTAGTTTCAACAAAGAATCAATCACGCAAGGCCCTAAGGCAACCACCACAGGGTCTGGTTATAGGCGTATGTTAATGGTTTTAATAGTTAATAGTTAGCGCTCCATACATTCTTTTAAAAGTGTGTCAATTAGACACATTCTCTTTCTCTTATTTTCAGAGACTACTACTGGTGAGCGTAAGAGGCGGAATGAGTTTGCGGAATGGCATGTGGCATGGCTTGCGGAATGACATAATTATGCGGAATTTAATTTATGGAAAATGGCGCAAAGAAAAAAATTCGACAGGAAAGTATGCGCGCATCTCGGCCGCGCCTTTTTTGGCGCCAATTTGAGCAAGCAATCGATTTAATTTGCTGGTCCACTTATTACTGCTATTAAAGCAAGGCTAAAATTGAAACACAGTTGAGGGTCGTGAAGGGGGGTACCAAATCCCAGTTCCCAGCCTAAATTTGGTCCAAATCCCAGTTCCCAGGCTAATTTTTGCCAAAATCCCAGTTACCAAATCTAAAATCCCATTACTAATGATTATTTGCAAAATCATGCGCATAATAAATTAAAAGCACTGATTGACGCTATTTGGATACACGTACCTTCACCTGGACTGAAGAAAATCTCTCATTCTGCTGTTGAACACTCTTTCTCTTCCAGCCCTTGTTGACATAACCATATGAAAACCAATTCTATCATCTGCACAATCCTCGTCTGACTCACTGTCTCCGCTTTCACTGCTAGCTGGTAGCTAGACCGCGGGCGCGAAGGCGAAAAATACTGATTTCACGGTCTCTACTGAGGAGTGCAAGGTCTATTGCTACGAAATTTTATTTTTCTATTTCAAAATATTGGAGCAAAGACCGCTGAAGAAAAGAAATCCCATTCCCATTTTATAATTGTTCATCCCATTCCCAGTGGCTAAATCCCAGTCCCAGTGAGTAAATCCCATTTTCCCAGTCCACAATAAGGCTAATCTCTGTTCTCATTTTACCCCTTCACGACCCTCACCGTTGATACACGAATACTTGACAAATCATCCATACCTCGTTTCCAAAATAAACTGAAACGGTTCTTTACTCACCTCTCTTTTCTAGTGAAGCGCAGTGAAAGTAGGAAAACTTGTCAAGTTTAAACAGTCTTCTATTTAGTTTTTACTCTCCTCGTTACATAGAAAAACGTCGTAACGGGGGACGAGGTAAAATAGAAAGGATAAGAGAGGACCCTGGGATCGAGGCTGTTAGGAAATGGCAGATTCGGTAGTCCCAAATGAAATAAAGAAATAAGCCTCGTAAATACGTGCAGACGTAATGTGTCGCAAATCTGTCTGGGTTTTTAGGGGTATATAACCTGTGCTACTTGGCTATACTCAAATCAAGGTTCACTCTTTAGGGTAACGCTAGAAGGGAAAAAACGCTCGCTGAACGTGAAGTCGGGCTACCAATAATTCTAGGGATTTTTAATACGGTGAACGAATCAGATCACGAGACTAAATGAACGCCTCGAGTCAAACATTAATCCGTAATCCACAAATCGAGTGAAGCGGTGAACTGCTTTCTGCCTCCTTTCGGCCTTTCCGTGTCTCTTCGCACCTCCCTTGTTTGTTTGAGCCAGCCAAGTCATTAATATGTATTTTTTTAACAGTTAATGTGATGCCGAACCGGCTTTACTAACTTAATAAAGGTGAAGGTAAAGCGGGTAAAGGAAAAAAAATGCTAAAAGTAGGAAGGAAAAGAAAAAGAAAAAAATTATTAAGAAAGAAAGAAAGACAAAGAGCACACAAACTCGATTGCCAGGATTTGAGCTCGCGCTTCTCGGCCAGCCACCACTCCGCTTGTCTATGTCTGAAGACGTCTTACTCTCCGCCCAGGCACCTGAGATCTCCGCTGCATATAGACCAGATAAGAACATGAGGTATGATCTCTCTGCAGAAAGTGATAGCTCGAGATATATAGCTGTTGAGCAGCTCTTCGGCCATTTATGTATGAACATATTTTTCAAGTCAAAACAACTTTTGATCTCCTCGCGACTAAGGGCCTGTTTACATTGAGTGGGGGACCCCGGTCTAGTGGGGTTGGTTTCTTTTGTTTTCACGCTCTGGGGGACACGAAACAAAAGAAACTTACCCCACTAGACCGGGTCCCCCACTCCATGTAAACAGGGTCTAAGAGAGATAAAGCAATATTAAGGTCAAGCACCTTTAAGTACATTAGGAATTTTGGGTACTTGTCGAATCTACAGTTGATGACAATTGAAACAAAGCTGTGAAAAAAAAACGCTAATCGAATAGGAGTGACCACCGCAGCATGTTGAATGCAATTAAGATAACTTTAAAATTTAAGTATTATCAATGTCTTCGGGAATGACTAATGAATAACAACTAAACTAAGTATTAAGAACTTGAGCTGCAGTTGTATGTAGAAGTGGGCAATGACTTGTGGTGGTATTTTCTGCTATTAAGATGTATGTTTAAATAACCATTTAGAGAAAGGAAAGCAAAGGTCTGTAAACAACTGCTGTGATGAAGTGTCACGGAACAAATAAACAACAAAGCAACCGAGAAAAAAGACGACAAACAACAACTCACAGCAGTTAACGCACGAAAACCGGACCAAAAGTGGCAAATTTCTGAGAACAGTTTAATCTCGAGAATTCTGTAAACGTCTGAACTGACAATGTCATCTAAACTGACTGAACACTGATTTGATGAATCTACACTGTAAAACCACCGAAAAATGTTATGGTTAGGCGGAGTCACATGGTTCATTGTTTTGTGGAAACTACCAGTTTTTGCTGCAAATAGTGACCCCGAAAAAATTCAATGAAGAGGAATAATCTAGACCAAGTTCAGACCAAAATAGGCAAAGACTGTACCCGTTTTCAGACCGCAACGGCGCCAAAAAACATACCCTTTGGGGCGGCGCATACCTATAAGGAAACTATAATTAAGGGAGTAACGCCCCGGATGAGTGAAGTCCCCGGGCGGGGGTTTCAGAAACCTTGCAGGCTTTTTTTGCTGATCAAACAGCCTTTCAGCAGTGTTTGTTTGTACTAAATATAGGAAAAACAATGGCTGGAATAGATACTCTACTTAAGGCAAATCACGTAGCCAATCTGTTCACCATACAAAATTTCGCTGCCAAAAAGTTATTCTTGAGCGAGAGCTTTCAAAATGGGGCTGCTATTGAAAGCATTTTGAGTTCAGTAAATGTTCTAGTAACGTAACTGACAACGATTTCGTTTTTTTTTTTTTTCTTTTTTTTTTTTTTTTTCTGTAGTTCTTTTTAAATAATGATCTTTTGTTCCTTAAGATGCAGACACGGCATCTCAAAACAAATCTGTCATATCTATTTTCGAGATAAACTTTGCTTAAAGGATCAGACAAAACAGATCGGGCCCATTTGTCTGTGTTAGCTGGTTCTATCAGATGCCCGACACTGCGGAACGGGGCAGGCGACCACAGGTAGCCCAGTCTTCTTGCGTGTGATCATCTTCATCATCTCGCTTAGGTTGGTAAAAGCCAGTTAGGCAACACACCAACCACTTACAAGATATAAAAGTAAAAATTACATGCACTAATAAGAAGAATGAAAATAAAAACATTTAACTTAGTAGGGTTATGGGCTCCTGAACTAAGGTATTGTAGTTCTTAAATTCTTCAAAAATACGAGGCATATCGGGGAGGAGCTGATTCCAATCTCTAGCAGTTCTTGGGAAAAAAGGAAAACTCGAACAGAAGCTTATATTAAGTCAAGGCATCAACTTACATTTCCGAGATCCTTGTTTTAGTTAGGTTTTTCATGTACTATCATCCGCAAATCCCACGGCAGCAGGAGCATTCAAAACACAGGATACTTGACGAACGTGTTTGACTTCTAAGTTTGCGTTGGCCATGGCGTTTTTTTAGAGTTAATAAAAGGTAACAGGAATAACTTATTAATGTTTTCCGTTGTTGAGGTTAAGTAGAATTTAGTTCGAGGCACGATCGCGATTTTTACAAGGCAAGTTTTTATTGATGGCAGCATGGCGGCCTGTTAAGAACTCAGCACTCACAGAAATTATCCTCAGAACGCAAAAACTTAACTTCCACGATCTGCGTTTTTGGTTCGAAGTTGGATTCCATTTGAACATGAGACAGAATTCGCTTTGTTGTGGGTACTAATCTGCTAAGTAAAAAGCACCTCAAAGGCCACGTAAAACCCAGGAAGAACCACTTTTTAAGTGTCACCTTTGCTAGTCTTGCTGAGTAGACTGGAAAATTTTCAACAATAACGGAAATCATGAACTGAGGTGGTCGACAGCCTGACAAACCTTCTTCAAACGGTACTATTTTAAAAAAAAAAAAGGGCATATCATCCCATATTATATATGCGTGTGGACGTCAATAGGAAGTGCGTCATGGCCAAACAAGAATAAGTTTTAAAAAAAAAATCTTACTGCCTTCTACTATCTTACTATTTTTGATGGTATTGAATGATTAATGTTAAAAGAACGTAAATATAATTTGAGTCTTTCGGTAAATTTGGATTGTTGCGATTTATGCCGCCGAGCTGAGTGATTGAATGCTGAATAAATCATGAGACAGCTGCGATTACACGACTTGCCTACATGCGGTTAACCTTTTTCTCCTCAAGACCCGTAGACTACAGGTTAAGTGATTGTATATGATGTTTGGTACCTCAAGAACTAAAAGAATTAAATGCCCATTATCGAAAGTCAGCCCGCAGTTTCCACCTAATTATGATGGAAAAGTCTGCAAGATGGAGATGGGTTCAACTAGAATTTGGGCCTTTGAGCTCTGAGTCAAGATACCGTAAAATTACGAAAATAAGCCCCGCCATGTATAAGCCACTTCAAATATAAGCCCCTCAAACCGGTACCGCAAAAAACCCTCCGTTAAATCGCCCTCCAAATATAAGCCCCCCGGGGGGGGCTTGTACTTGGAAAATTGCCCTCAAATACAAAGTAAAACATAGCAAAAAGGGGAAATTTACTTGCATTTGTAAGGCTAGCCCAGTCGATTTTGAAACGCAAATCTCCCTCCTTAGTTAAGCCCTTCCGAATATAAGCCCCTCGTCAAGAAGGGTCAGTTCTGACAAGTGGAAAGCGACTTACTCTGTTCCTGACCCGATGACAAATCAAACTGGAGGCAAATATGGGTTACCGAGTAGCATGAATTTTATTTGCGGATTGGCGATTTTTTGTGGTTTGCGGGAACAAATTTTTGCGGTTCCAGATGACTGAAATTTCTGGTGGGAACTAATTTTTGCGATTCTCTGTTCAAGTAGCAGAATATTTGAGTGGAAGAAACCTTAATATGGTATTTTCAACTTTTATTTCACGGTATGTTGAGTCAAAGTTCACTCTACTTACATATTAAATGGAGAATAATACGGTAATCACTGTAATATCTTACTGCACAAAGGGACTGAACAACAGCAAAACAAAACAAAAGCCTATCCCTACCATACACAACAAGTCCATTAAAAGCAGAGTTTTTAATTTGACTGAAGGGAGTTAATTTTTGCGGCGTTTTATTTTGCGGGGTTTTTTTTTTCTGCGGGAACTAATTTTTGCGGATTGAGGTCAATCCGCAAAATTCGCAAAAATTAGAACCCGCAAAATTTTCATGCTACACGGTACAAATAAATTGTCTCATGTCCGCGAATTACATGTATAATACTCGCAGTCCTCCATTAGCTTGTAATCTAAAGATTAACCCTCTAAGTCCTTTCAAGCCTGTTTATTCTCCAAAGTGTTCTCTATATTCATTTAAAACTGGAGATGAACAGAATTTGCTAGTCTACTAAGACCTCTTTTTTACTCTAGCTCACTGATCTTTCCTTTCATCGCTCTTAAACTTGTGATTAAGCAGTGATATTTTCAAGGAATAACTGGACGCTGGTCGTTCTAAGAGTTTTTTTCCTTAAAAGGCATAAAAAGGGTAACAAACAAGGAAACCGGATAAAAACTATTCTTTCTGAACCCAATATGTGTAAAAGTGAAAGTCATTGACTAACTGCAACCACGTTCATTCCTGTAAAGCTGTCTATTTATTTTCACGAAATTAACCTTTTCAGGGATCCAGTATTTTTCCAGTTTCTAGTTGTTTTTGTTTTTATGAGGGTAACAAGACACCTTTCACGGATCAGTCATGAGGGAGAAGAATTTCAAAGTTATTTTGGCAGAACACAATCCTAATACATCACCCTCTTGACACTGATGAATTTTCAGTCAACAGATTGGAACGTTCGATTCCGTCATACCAGATGGAGGTCAACAATTTCGAAATGTTCGCCAAGTGGGCAGCACTGAGACTTTTCGCCTGAAACACCTGAAAGCACTTCAATTGCGAAATACATTTTTTCACCGACGACTAAAGTGGATGAATCAGGAAAATCCACTAGTTTAATAGTTTGGAATGATCTCTGAGTGCCAGAGTGCACTTTCGAATTCTTCGAAGAAGCAGAGCTTCCCTGTCGAACGGGATATTTGTCAACCACGATGTTTACTTGTACGTTTCGTCACCACTTTGCGAGGGTTGGTTTGCTCCCAATTAATTTGCAGTCTTTAAAGATAAGGAACACAATAATTTGACTAGTTGAGAAGGGCATAAATGGACAAAAGGACAGGCGCGTTCAATGTAATGGTACACTTACGCTTCTCTCTTAGCGTTGCTCCCTAGAAAATTATCTTTTTTTCGGGTGAAGTTTTTCTTGGCATTTTTTGCCCTTTTAGTCTCTTAAAGTCCAAATTAACTATAGCAATAAACCCGCCAACGATTAGCTACATTTTTGTTATACTTATTTAGTATTCTTTGATGAATTCCAAGCTGGTTTTAGATTGATCACCGCAAATCTATTCACTCGCACTTTTCTTTACCCATCGAGTCTCCTGTGATAAACTTCTTATCCACCGTTAACTTTAACATCACGCCATAGTCTTCTCTCAAATTGTTTGAATGCTCTAAAAAACACTCGAAAGTCGCTATAATCAGTCACTGACGTTTCGTGTGTTAGAGTGGGGTAATAAGAGGGTCGTGATAGATGGATACAAACTTAATTTCCTACCCTTAATTTCGCTGAAAGCCCACATTTCAGCCCACTGAAATATTACCTCGATATCTCTTTCGCGGTGACAACTACAGCGCTTTAATACCATGAGGCCAGAGGGTTTATCTCGAGCACAGCGGGATTCTTGGAACGGAGCCGGCCGGACGGCCAACGCCCATTTGAGAGTCCTCGAGGCATGGCCTCCCCAACACACGTCAAATTCGTTCCAAGGCCTCTCCGCTCACTCGCACGAGGCTTCTAATTAATATACACCAGTCCCATGTGCACAGGTATGGCTTACTTTCAAGCAAAGAACTTGTTTCAAAGGGAATGAGAGCGCTTTTTACGCTTTGTTGAATAATAAGCCCCCCACCCCCCCATTCAAAAAAACAAATCTGCAGGCTAAGGTGTGTCTGTAAAAGGTGCCATTTTATATGTACGTCATATAGAAGGGTGACCTTTTCTCTCTCTCTCTCTAAAAACTGTACATGAATTACATGGGCTTAAAACCATTCAAAATTTCTTCAGAATGAATCCCCCAATAAGTGCTGACATAAACTAGATGGCACCTTCAACTTTTACACCTTGTCCATGGCTTCTAGTGCAGAAAGAAAACCTTTTCTAGATGACATAGATGCTAAAGGGTGAAGTTGTATTACACTGTTTAAGACTCGAGATCCAGGAAACCACACCTTGTTCAGCGGTACATACCCGTTTGGGCCAAATGAGGGAGTGCTGACTCCCCTCCCCAGGCCAGAAAAGCAGAAGGAAGCAAAGATGCTTCAAACATTAGTTCTGTAAAGTTTAACAATATTATAGTCGCAGTTAAGGAAGGAGATACATGTAAGAAAGCTTTTTGCAATATACCACAACATTAATCGAGATAAAACAGGGCAAGGAAATGAGACAGTGAAAATGTAGGAATTGAGAAGCACGAACAACAGATTATCCCGAGTATTTCTAACAGACATCAATTGTCAACTTTGTCCAAAAGTATTAGGGTACCATTTTTATTGAAACCACCAACGATGTATGTAAAGTTGTGTAAAGACATATTCTCTCTCCTGTCCGGCACTTGGGTATCAAACTGAAAGGCCTTCTTCATGAGTTTATCCTTCAGTTGTCATAAGAAGAATCAAACAAGAAAATGATACATCATTGCCTTACAGGTTTACAGTACAAAAAATTGATATAAGTGATATAAGGGGTGCACATCAATTGCGGCTTTTAAATGTAGCATGTGGGACAATTATAAATCGGCCACTTGCCTGTTAACCCAAGGGTGGCCATCAAATGGAGGATCAACAGTACTGTACTCACAAATGGAACCAAGGAAGGGGAAAGTTAGATGCTGCATGTAATTTTAGATACCATAGGGCGCTTTTGGCTTTCTAGGTCACCTTTCCCCATGCTTAGGCAGTGCTAGATCCAGACCTTGAGATGATGGGGGGAGGCGGGTCCCCCCCCAAATATTTTTCGGCCCTTTGGGCCTCACTTTGGTCTAAAAATAGGCCCCCTGGGCCCCTCCCCTGGATCCGCCACTGTCAGGTGTATGTAAAACATAAGCTTTATCGGGTTCATCGCCTGGTGGATGTAAGACTGAGCAACTTAAGCTGACACTGCACTCACTGTCCTTTTCAAACGGGATGCTAAAAATTCATACTCGACCTGCCCCCTATTTAACTTTTGGTTCCCTTTCTAGTCTGGAGTTTCAAGAAATTAATTTTATACCCTAGACTATTAACTCTCTGATTTCCTTAAACCACATCTTGTACTAAACTTCCTTTAAAAACATCCCCCAACATCAGCGACACAATGTACTCCACCACCAATAGTTTAAGACGGAATCCATCAGGAAATTGAGTAATTGCAATTTTCAGTAGACAAAAACCTTGTACCAAAATAGTTTAAACAATAATGCATCCTTTTTTACATTTTTCAAGGGTTATGGATGTAATTAGCTATCTGTAATAATACCAAAGACTATTTCTCATGGGACCCGAGAAAATGTCAAATTTCACAAGAAATGTGAAAACACAATGTGTAATGTCATGTGTAAGATGTCATTTTGTGAAATTTGACAGTTATTTTCTCAGGGTTCTCATAAGCAAATATTCTTTGGTGTTATTACAGACAGCTAATTACATCTATAGCCCTTGAAAAATGTAAAAAAGAATTCAATATTGTTTAAATTATTCTGGTACAAGGTTTTTGTCCCCTGAAAATTAAAATTACTTGATTTCCTGATGGATTCTGTCTTAAAGCTTTTACAGCTTGCTTAGGGGAGTACACCAGGGGTAGGGAAATACAATAAACTGCTGCTTAGAAGCCCCCACTTGTAAGCCCCCTCAGTTATAGACCTGTCTACCGGTAAACAATAAAATTAAACATCTGATAATAAGCAGCTCGGACATAGGCCTCCTCACAAATGTACTAAAATGAATTCCATCTATTATGAACACTTTGAATCTTAATTAAAAACCAGTAATAAAAGTTAAATGCAAACCATATTTTGATCAGCATTGCTAAAGCTTATTGTCTTGAAGTGCTTTTTCTATTCAAGCTATAATAAGCTCCCTCGGATGTTAAAGCCCCTTTGTTTATAAGCCCTCCTAAGGCCCCTTAAAAAGATATATAAGCCCACCGGGGCTTATAAGCAGCAGTTTACGACACTAATGTATGTAGAAGGCATGTTCAAATTATTTCACTGACATTTTGACCTACATTGTTACTCTTAAATGACTATGGACTGACATTTTGCTGTCCTTTCCAACCATTTAACCAATGTCGAAGCTCCTTGAGATCATATCCCACAGGTCCAACATGTCCCTCATATGCTATTCTACCATCTTGTACAATATAAAGCCTCTCAGGAAAGGACGCATATGCAGTAAGAGCTTGATTATCAAGAGGATCAACCACAATAGGTACCAAGGGGTCTAGTGATGCTAACATCTGGGCAGCCTGTAAACGATCCTCCATGCTTCTGTGCTCCTTGATTTCATAATTATCCTTATGAAGAATAAGCGACAAAAAGAAATTTAATGCAAATGTGCATGAAGTATATTATTTGACAGCGTTTTGGCACTTTTAAGTCAAGGTTGGCTTTAAGTCAGTTTTGCTACAAATTGTACCTGTTGTACTGCCACAGTTTTTCCTTTTTTTGGATTTGTGTTTTGTTTTTTGGCTAAACTTGATATAAGCGGTTTTTTGGACCGGTACCCAGCATGGTTTTCAGTTTTTCCAGTTTGGTTTTTATTTTGCACTGACGAGTCACCATAAAAACAAACAATTAAACAAACAAAGCTGGGGGTATGAAGTATCGGTATATTTTCCACCCAGCTTTACAAGACAGAAACTTCCAACAGAAGTCTATGAAATAAACACCCCCTAGTATTTGACTTGTTGATGAGCCCTACGAGGACAAGGAATTGTCAACAGCCGTTTATTTGGAGGAGCGATTTCACACTATGTGGGTGGGGTACTGGGGCATTTTTAAAGAAGTTTGTTCATTTCAAGAACTTCATCTTCACATGAAGGACACAACAAGGGCCTAAAAACCTGTGCAATGTATCCTTATCAAAGATACCTTTCTTCTGAAATATTTTCTCTAGCATTCATTACCATTATTGGCATGTACATAAAATCCCAAGGAGAGAGGCTACATTCTGACCTTAAGTTAGGGCATTAATAATGGGCACAGTATTTAGTCTTGGAAATAGGAATTTCCAGAAGCGGGGACTAGCTCCCATATAAAAGTTATGGGGATGCTCTTCGGAAAATTGAAATTAAACCCCTAAGAGAGACCAATGTGGGTGTGTCTCAAGCTTAAACTGACCCTTACAGGTTACCATACTAAAACAGGCTTCTAAATAAGAGTTAGGGATCTAAATAAATGCCAGGGATGTTGTGCTCTTTTTTAAAAATTAGATTTCTGTGAGGTGAGTATCACGGCATTTTTTGTAAAGTTCTTTATGCACAGCCCTAAGCAGGTCCTGACTTTACCGACTTACCGTCCCAAAGACTCTAAAGGCTGCTTTTCACTCAAGTGACGGAGTTGGAGTCAGAGTCGCAAGCGGAGTAATAAGAGCGAAATGACCTAGTGAAAATCAAAAATCGGAGTCGTGAGTGGACCCAAAAGCATTACGGAAACTGGGTCAGAAGAATCAGAACGTTTTCATTTGTTCTTCCGACTCCACGTATGACTCTGTTACTCACATTCCGCTTATGATGTAGTGAAAACTCGGAAGCAGAAGCGGAAGGATAAACCAATCACAATGCACATTCCCACACTCTGTGATTGTTTAGTTCTTCTCCTTTCGCTTTTTAGATCATAAGCCCTACACTTCTGATAACGACTCCTACTCGGACTCCGTCGCTGGTGAAAACCAGCCTTTAGTGAGACCCAAATCTGCAATTTACACACCCTAAGCATATACGACAAGCATCCCTGTCACTTTTATATGGCAGTCGCCCCGTCCCGGGAGGAATTTAAACAACTTTAACTCAGCAAAGGTTCAACGCCCGGGAGGTTACCACAGTTTGCAGAAAAGAAGGAAAAATACCAGCACTCGCTTGGAACAAACCCTTTGTTTTTAACACCATTTCTATACAGACTCAAACTATCAAAGAATCTTACCCTTATTCTCCAACCTTCAATCGGATGCGCCTCCTCCATGTAAACGATCATGAAGTCTGCCACATCATCAAAATCCTTCACGACCTCCTTGAAGTCTTGCAAGTCTTCAATGAAAAGATCTCAAGTGCAACTACCAAAATTCAGAACTAGGGGTCGACCGGCCTTCATGAAGTCCAACAGATTACAAGAAGAGCCCTCCAAAGTTTTAACTTCGCAGTTTGGAGCTTTGTTGCCGAGTTTTGCTTCGTGCTGAAGAGCTAAAAGGTCCTTGAAAACATGGTACTTCAGCCGCTGCAAGCTCAATGGGTTCTCTGACCTACCAATAACTTCCTCGGGTTGAATGAGGGACCGAGGAAATTGAAGGAAGTACCAGATTAGTGTACGAAGAAACGTGTATAGCCAGCGTATGTAGTAGTACATGATTGAACATGGACCGCATGGAGTTTCGCGTGACTGGTTTAATTGTAGTCACGGGTCACGTTAAACATTAATCACACATTCAACTTCCAGTCATTTATTGATTGTACGTAGCCTGCGAAAACATCCGTTTCTCCTCGCTCTTCGCCGCTGGGGACGTTTCGACTTACCTTCTTGCCTTGTTGTATTCTTTGTTGTTTACCCGCGTCTCAGGCCGTTTTGAAGCGTTTTCGGCGAGTTAGCGCTATTTTGGTGTTCCACTTCCACTGCTAAAGTCTTTCTTTTAGCAGTGGAACACCAAAATAACGCTAACTCGCCGAAAACGCTTCAAAACGGTCAGAGACGCGGGTAAACAACAAAAAATACAACAAGGCAATAAGGTAAGTCGATTTTATTTAAAAACATAACATTTTTTCTCTCTTTTAAGAAAAACCGTTTACATCCCATACAAGCCTTTGTAAATAACCGTTTGTAACTCAACACCGCTCGCAAGCAAGAGTCACGTCGGCGTTCATGTAATGAGCTTGGGCTGCCTGTGAACCCCCGGACGAGTTTTGAAATGACTTTACCAGGTTCACTAAGATCTTTGAAATTTCAATATTTACAACTTTTCTAAGTTAAAACTGTATACACTTCATGTCATATATCGTATGTCAAACAAACATGAAGCGACTTTCAGGCTCAAGAACAACAACGATGGCAGATTTGTAGGCGGAAAAAGATTTTTTCATCAAGTCGATACAGTATTTTTTAAAAAGAGATAGGTGTACCAGACTGAAAATAGAGATCATAAATTTTCTCTATTTCTATTTTGATTGTACCTTTAACATTCTCAGTTTGGTTTAAATCTATAGTCAGTCGGCGTGGAGCACATTGTAATTATTTGCTGCGGATAAGATGGGATGAGCATTAAAACCACCCCATTTTGCCGAATATCAAACAAAAAAGTGAAACATTCTTAATAGAAAGTTTATTGATTACCGGCGATCATTTCTGAAAAACGAAAAAGTAATTAAAATTTCTGTACATCCCGTAGCCTGTGTACAGCCGCCCCTTCCCTCAATTAACGGGAGGGGCGGCTGTACACAGGCTATACATCCCGGAGAACATCTTTTTCTGTTGACCCAAAATCTTCCAAGGCAGAGAAGCTAAAATAGTATTGTAGCAGACGTGTGTTTTTTGTTCTTGTTTACTTGCTATGCCCCACCTGTCTGGTTTTTATCCAAAAGTAAATACAGTTAAGTCGATTCGCTTCAATCACCGGATGAAACAGCGCTCTTTTGTTCGAGAACTCAAATGAGTGTTATGAACGAGTACTGAATGATTGACGGCTGTCACATACAGTTTAGCAGTGTCGGCTGCATTTTGTTAAACAAATGGTTCCGCATGGACCGTCTCCGTTCAGCATAGCCTGTTCCAGGCTCCGAGATAGTGGTGAAAAGTCGTTCAGTAAAAAGAAATGCGAAAAACGCGCGGGGGCTGGGGAGAGACAGGGCATTTTTCTCGCCGCCACCTCCCCCTTTCCCAAGTTACGCCCGTCTTATTTTCGCTTTGGTCGTTTTAATACGTCCGCATTTTTTTAATACCGAGGCCTTTTCCTTGCGAATACACGAACTCAAAATGAAATCAGGATTTCTTTCAAGTAATGGCACTGAACAATCCGACAAGTTTGATTTTAATTATTAGCTGGGGATAAGATGGATTAGCATACCCCATTCTGGCGAATATCAAACCAAAATGTTGTACATTGTTATTGATAATTAATTAACCGGCGATTATTTTTGAAAAACGAAAGAAAAGTAATTAAAATTTCTGTATGTGCCTTAGAAGGGCTGGTATAGCTCTTAGCGCATCTTTTTCTGTTGACCCAAAATCTGCCAAGACAAAGCAAGCTAAAATAATATTTTAGCAGGCGTACGTTTCTTCTTCTTGTTTACTTACTATGTCGCATCTGCCCGGTTTTTATCCCAAAGTAAATAGTTGAGTCGATTAAATCACCTAATGAATGAGCGCTCTTCGGTTCGAGAACCCCGACGAGTGTGTACTTTTGGTGCTGAATGATTGACAGCTGTCACACGCAGTTCAGCAGTGTCGGCTGCATAAATAATTGGCTTCCGCATTGACCGTCTCTGACTGTATCAAGTACATGATAGTTTCGTCTTATAACACCGAGGCGTTTTCCTTGCGAATACACGAACTCAAAATGAAATCAGGATTTCTTTCAAGTAATGGCACTGAACAATCCGACAAGTTTGTTTGTGAACACACTGTATCAATGGGTCTTAAAATGGTGCCCTTTGCTCCTTCTGTGATGTTTCGAGTTGTGTCAATTCTCTTGTGTATCATCAATGGTCTACTTTGTCCTATCACAGTCACCGGAAACCTCTTGGTCTTCGCGGCTGTACTTAGGAAAACGGACCTTAGAACTGTAGCAAACACATCGATATTGTGTTTAGCGTTCACAGATTTGCTTGTGGGATTATTCGTTCAACCTTGCTACGTTGTATATCAAGCAAGCAAGCTCGCTGCAAGACCACACGACTTCCCATGCGTCCAGCTACTAATCTACTCGTTTTTAGGGGTAATATGCATATGTATGTCGTTCCTAACGCTTATATTGATTTCACTGGAAAGATATATGGCGGTGTTTTATCCATACCGTTACATTGAAAAGGTCAATACCAAACGAGTTATCACACTGGCTGTCACTTCGTGGTGTGTATCGATTACAGTATTACTGGTCGTGCGCTTTTTATTCGGCATAAACAGCAATCAAGAGACGGGAGTTATATCGTTGATAATAGTTACCAACTTTGTAGTAACGTCTTTTGTGTACTTCAGGATATTTAGACTTGTTAAACGATGTAACGCACAGGTGAACGTCGAAATGTCACACAACACGTCAACATCGGATTCTCCACCAACTCAGATGCAGTCGAACTCGAACGAAGCAAAAGCTTCAAAAACTGTGGCCTTTGTCGCTGGAACGTTGTTTCTTTGCTTCGCGCCGACTCTGTGTGCTACTATAGTGGATCAAGCAGGTGTCGCCAGGAAAGATCTTTTATATCACGTGATTTATCCAATTGCTGAGACTGTAGTTCTACTGAACAGCTGTATCAATCCGGGAATTTATGTTTGGAGATGTCAGGGAATCAGACAAAGTCTCTTTGAACTAACACAAACTTGTAAGCGGTAACGAACAGGCTTTGGGTATCGTAAATCCTCTATTAAGCCCCCTAAGGGGCTTATTTAATTACTTCAAACGCATTTGAGGGGGGGGCTTTATAGAGAAGGGGCAGCCTAGTCCCCTAAGCGTTCTCTCTTAACCCGTTGTCCGCCCGAAGTCTGGGAAAGAGCGGGCGAGAGAACGAGTCTTGAGTCGGCGAGTTTCTCTCGGTGACGTCACAGCTAACGGTAGAGTCCAGGATTAACCGCGCCGAGAACGCCTAGGGACTAGGCTAGAGACGGGGGTAATTTTATTAGGATACCCAGGGAGGTCCCCAATAAGGTTCTTCGATCCCGTAATCCCGACCCAAAATTTCGTTCAATCCCGTAATCCCGATGGTTGTTTTTCGCAACCCACCTGCCGGGAAGGGAAATCCCAGATCCCGAAAAACTTATTGATGACCCCAACCCAGTCTACAGAGGAGAGAGCCAGTTCTCCATAGAGAATTAGAATACAAAGCCGAAAAGTCCAAGGCTTTCCCGGATCAGTCCATCACCCCATGTATTAAAGGGAATCCAGGATAGTCTTGGATTCTGGATTCCATGCTGTGGATTCCGGATTCCAGGTACTGGATTCCAGTATTTGTCGGTAGAACTTGGATTATGGATTCCAATCGTTAGTGGGATTTCGGATTCTTTGACCTGGACTCCACAACCCAGGATTCCGAATTCCATAAGCAAAATTTTCCCGGATTCCGGGAAGTCCACATGAAGTTTTGCAGTCCAGATTGATTAATACAGCTTATCATTTATTAGTGAACGAAAAATTAAGGGGAGGGGAGGAGGGGGGGGGGGGCGCTTATTAACTTTCTTTCCTTGAAAAGGGAGGGCTTTATTAGAGAGAGAGGGCTTGCTTAATTATAGAGGATTTACGGTATTACTGTACGAGATGATAAAAAAATTCCATTCCGTCCGTATACTATTTATTTACTGCAGTGGCTGATCCAGGAGAGGAACCCGGGCCCCCTCCTTATTTTTGGAGAACGCTCCCCCCCCCTCCCGCCCCCCACACCCCCACCCCCTTATCTGTAGGTCTGGATCCGCGTATCCGCCACTGTACTGTACCTTTCACAGCGGTCAAACGAGTGAAATTTGCAAAAGTTAAGCGAAATACTTCAAAGTTAAGGTTGCTACTTTCACTATCGAAAGTTTAGGGTATTACCAACATCCTGTTAGTTTACTAAACTTTTTAAAAGTTTACTAAAAAAGTTCTAAGTGATTGAAAACCGATGCTGACGTTATTATCGGCGCCATTTTCAAACATGATTCTCTTTTAGCGCGAAGCGTTTTCAGCGAAAAAAGCTCAAAATTTTGAGAAAAATGGAAAGATAGTTATGTTGACTAACTGATTTATACATCTTTGCCCATTTTTTTCTAACTGGTAAATGAAATCCCAGAAATAAAAAACAAAAATAACGATTTAGACGTTTGACCGCGGTGGTACTGTACCTTACTAATTGACGTTGGTTGAGCGCGGGTGTACATTGTACCACCTCAGTTGGATCAGCAGAGTTAGAAGAATGCCAGTAAAATATGAAATGAAAATACTACTTACGCCATCCCTCAGGGCTTTCTGATGCTGACAAGATACTGTGTACATAGTGTAAAATTAAAGACTGAAAGCGAAATCGCCTGACAAAAGTACTAGGAATTTACTGACTTTATTTTCACGAGAGAAATACAAGCCGCCTGTCGCTTCACGCTCGGTTAACATTAAAAATCGTAAACGGAAGAGAAAAATAAGAGATATATGTACAATGAAAGAAATAAAAAAACGTCGCCTCATGAGAATTAATACTTAACCGGGTTCTAACTGGCATCGTTGCTGGATGTGGAAGCCTCGGCTTCAAGTTGAGCTCTCAAGGTTTTGCCATATACGTGGTACAGATAATCCAAAATATCTACAGAAACAGAGGGTGTAGAAATAGAAAACGTTTAGATACACTAAACGCCCCCAGTTAACCGCTCCTAAAGGCTTATCAGTTTTGCACTGCTCCTGGACTGGGGGGGGGGGGAGGGGATTATAGAAGAAAAGCTTATAATCAGAGGAGGAGAGCTCAAGAAATTATCACTTGATTATCATATCAGTTTAGGGTAGAAAGAAACTGAAGGAACTTTAAAATGAGTTCTAACATTTGAGTCTTTGGGCGAAATCAACTAAAACCAATTCAGCAGTACTTTCACTTGATACCATTTATTTAGTATGTAGTTCTAACTGTTGAGTGCCTGGATGAAATCCTATGGTGTGACCATTCAAATGAAATCTCTTAAGCAGTACTTTCACAAGATACCATCTATTTTTGCACTATTTCGGAACATAAAATTCAACATTTTTTCTTCAAGTGTTATCTGTACCCTTTGGTGTTAGAAGGTTATATGGCAACTAGGGCCCCCTTACAGAGTGCATTCCCAGTAATCACCTGTAAGACATCTCGGCAAACTTTATTACAGGAGTTTGGCGGTAAGTAGATTCTCACAATCTGCACAATAACGTACCTTCAAACTCCATCTGGTGATAGTCTGGCGCTTTTCTTTTAACTTCTAACCATTTCTTTCGGAGCCACTGAGGAGGATAATTGCTGAAAAACGTAGTTAACTCACGTTTAAGAACGAATGAAGAAAACATAAAAACCGAAATACTTAGAAACAAGGCAAAAAACTGACAGCTTTTCTCAGATACACATATTAAATCAAAATACAGATATAGATAATCAGAATACTGAATTCGTTGGTTTTCCTTTCCGTCAGCCTCTGCGATTTCACTTACTGTCAAGCAAGCAAAGCTCAAAGTTAACCAAAAACAGAATTTATTCTAAAATTGTAGAACACAAACGTAAAATCATATTGTTGGAAACCTTTGGGCCGTTTGATCTACCAGCATGCCTTAGATAAAATTGTATTTTCAAGGCACTAGACAACAAGACGATACTGGGGACTTTCAGATCCCAACTCGCGAAGGCAACAAGAACCTCACTTTAAAAGTGAATTTGCTTTCTTTCAGTCTTTATTGCGATTCTGATTCCATTTCCTACCTACTTACTTAGTCAAATGTAGGCGAAACCTCATGAGGTTGAATTCCAAGAGACCGCATCCAAGTTCCGAAAGAGAAGTAAAATTTCGTAGTTGCTTGTTTATGTTCTCCATAAAACGCTAAATTAGGCATTTTCACGTCGTAGTTGTGCAAAAACGGCAAAGAACTGTACAAAAAAGTGTGATGCACGAACGAAGTTATTGTTTGACTTATTAAACCTGGCGCCTATTTTCTTTGACGTCCTCGTTGCCGTTGCGTCATTGAAGCTTAAAGTCCCTACCACCGCGATGAAAACGCGTACGGCAAAATAAAAAGTGAAGATTTTCGTCAATTTGCTTAACACTATATCGCTAGCAGAGATTAGAAAACCACATTTGTAGTATTCTCATCAAAATGATCATTGTTTAGTCCAATATAAGTTTCAGCTCACCTCTTGAAATCAGATTTCACCTCCATCCAATCCACATCGCATTCTTGGGTTATACCAGAGTTGTATAATCTACCAAAAATAATGAAATAATCCTAAGGCAGAAAACCAAAACCCAACACAGAACGGCGGCGCAACATTGTCTCTCACACACTAGAGCTGCAGCACACAAACAAGAAATGCTTCCTAACAAACCTAGTGATAAGTCGAAGCTCATTCTGTTTTGTCCACTTTTTCTCCTCTTCATCGTTCATCCAGGAAAGATTCTCTAACCTTAATTAAGGAGAAAAGGGAATTTCTTAGCGTTTTGGAACATTAAACCTTTCTTTCTTTTGTGGATGAAGTCCTATGGTATGACCATTCAAATGAAACCTCTTCAGCGGGTACTTTCACATGGTACTATTTATTCAGAATGTAGTTCAAACTTTTGAGTCTTTGGATGAAATCCTATGGTGTGACCATTCAAATGAAACCTATTCAGCAATGCTTTCACATGATACTATTTGTTTTTCTGCATGTATTTTTAAAAATTACCTTTGAAAATTTTGGCAACCTTTGACTTTGGGCACTTTTGGGTGTGAGAAGGAGAAATGTAAATTGTCTAGTAAAGGTGGCAGATCTTAGGCTTGATTGTTGTTACTATCTCGGGTCCGGTCTTGTCCCTGAGCGCGGGATCATTTACCTAAAGCGGCTGGTAATTAAGCCTAAGCATATTCTTGCCGTTCATACAGCAACCAAACGTGGGACGTGATATCAAATAAAGAACAAAAACTTGCCAGAAAAAATATCATGGAAGAAATGGTGCCCACTATATTTTTCTTCCCCCATTTTTCAACTCATTCTGTCAGCCAAAGAACAGATAAAAGCTAGCGTAAACTCACCACTTCCGTCTACACTGTTCAATGTTCCTTGTCTTCACAATTTTTGCCACATCAGGCCAGTATATACCATGGAATGGTACTGGTTGATCTTCAGCTGTTTTGGTGACTTGATAAACTGCTTCTTTAAGGCATTTTACCTCATCCTCTATCCAAGTTCCTCTGCCACCTAATAATAATAATAAAATCCAACAAACCGTTTCACTCCTTGTTATTTGTTTGTTGCTTTTTCTGTTTTCCTTTCAAAAAATCTCACATAATACCTAACTACCTAAACCATACCCTTCACAATGACCTCCCTCGTACCCAGACGTCTCTTCGATGAAAATTTACGCTCAAAGGAGGGCGGGAAGGAGAAAACGGGCCAGACGGGCCAGTCCCTTGCACTTTGTCACCCATCGCTCGCATTTCGTGCTCGCCTCACAGCAAAAAATGAGGTGCCTGAGGAGGAGGCAGTTACAATGACACACAAGACTAAGGTGACATACACATGTACTCATAATGGTGTACCCCTATACAAACCCTTCCCTTCAACAAGGAGAGTACCAAAATAATAATTTGAAATATATTATACCAAAAGTAAAGGAATCACAAGGTCATAAAAAAGATTCCTAACCACCCTGTGTACGCCGATTTTGCGCAAGTCCCCGATACAGTCCTCCATGACTTCAGTCTTCTCCTTAAATTTCAACTCAGCAGGTAAGGGACCATTCTTGACCGGTAAGGCCAAAACTATGCACCAGAGGTGCATTCTCTTGTCGGGGGCGGGGAGGGGGGGGGGGGGAAGGTCTTCGTGTTCATGAAGGGCTTTTATTTTCCAGCATCCTGTCAACCAACTGACCGAAAAGTATTTAAACACCTCAAAACAAAGAGTTTTACGAATGAAGGCTGCCTTTGCTGCTAGGGACAATTTAGTAACAAAAGTCACGGAAAGTGTTGCTTCAAGCGGTAAACTTTGCCGGTTACCGCCTAATAAGGAGAAGACTGTGACTGGTGTAATTCAGGACTGTCAGACTCACTATAAGAGCCGGGGCTGGGGATTCGGTTACTATGAGTGTGAACCTCAGCTACTCTAATAGGAAACAGAGGAAAATAGAGCCAAAAGAACTTCATAGCTGTACAGTTCCCCTCCTACTAATTGCATTTACCCGGAAACTTGAAATTTTAGCCACAGCCCTGTGTAATTATAATTAAATTTCGACCCTGCTCGCCATATAGCCTCCAGAAGCTCAGTGGTTAGAGCCTCCGAACTAGAACTCAGAGGGTCGTGAGTTCGTTTCTCACCTAGAGTTCGGAATTTTATCTCAGCTTTCTGGGGTTAGATTTCTCCATCTTCCAAAATATAAAAATTCAGAATGACTTCATATAAGACATAATGCCATGGAAGATGTAAACAAAGTATGAGGTAAGGATCGAGCACCACAAAGCTCTCAGAACAAGTTTTTTTTTTATTAGTTTACAAAACAATAGAGATCTTTAGATTCGAAGATGAGGGCGACAAGATTTAACTAAAAGTTTTTTCGCACATCCTCAGAAAAAGATACCCCAAAAAGCTGCATTTCACTTCTTTTTTTTTTTTTACCAGAAAGATTGGAACTGTTATTTTTATTGAAGGGGGTTAAGCCCTCTCTCACGCCCAAAATGATAAAACTTCTGTTAAACATTTGATAACCAGTGTTGCCGCTATTACATGTTGGACATTTTCCCCTAAAACTTGTCGTAGAATGATGACAGCTATCACATTTTCCCGTGACACTGGTTCCCGTGCACACACTACATAATATTGAGGAAATTCCTGCACTCGTAGTCATCATCTTAGCGGGAATATCACTAAGATTTCAAATTGCTGGGTAAATACAACAAGTAGGCAAGGAATGAGACAGCTAGGGATTTCATGAAAGTCGCCAGGAGGCATGTTCTTAGGTAGCCGGGGGAAATCCCAAGCCCCTGCCTCGTAAGTGACAGCCGTCATCTTAGAATCTAAAGGTCTCTACTAAATGAATGGACCAAACAATGTCCTAAACTTCACAAACAATAGAAGGTCTGTTTTCAAAGCCCAATGAAAATAGACTAAAAGAAATTTTTGAGAACACGAGGCTCCAGGGGGTATATGATGGAGTACCATGCCCTCCTGAGGTAATTCCATTATGGGTTGTTCTGTACTAACCTTCAGTGGCTGGCAGCTTTGAGTATTTGCGGTTTACAGACATCCGACTCCTGCCCAATAGCTGTCCAATAGTAACCCAGTCTGCACCATGTACTGTATGTAACCTTGATAAGAAAAACACTAGTGCAAATAAGTGTCCCGGCTCCTCTTGTTCAAAGAGTGCAAAGCACTATCCACCAAATTCAAGAACAGTGGTGGGAAAAGTCATGTCTGGTCAGCCCCGAAAAGCAGACTTTCCTACCAGGGAAAATAACTCTTTCAGATTCACTTGTGGCAAGGATGAGAGTAAACTGTTCTTTTTTTTTCCTTGACTTTTCACATTTTTTGCAAGTAAACTAACATAGTCTCACCTTTTCAGTTCTCTGACTTCTTCTTCGGAGTATCTGATAAAAATTAATAATAATCATTATTAATACAAAGAGCATCTGTTAGATCACTAGTGAATCCATAATTTTGTGGGCTGGTTATTTAAAAATTTCTTCAACATGTTCTAATGTGAAGGGCAAATTTTGAGGCTGTCAGATTTCAGGTTGAGATGACAGAAATGTCTTTCTTTAAAAAATTAGGGAGCTTAAGCAAGCAAGAAGACCACAACTGTGAAAGCATCACTGAAAAAAAGAATTGGTGTTCCTTCAAATTTTAACCTAATGCATTAATTTAGCCTCGCTCATATCAAATGTAGGTGAATTTTCCTGGAGTTGAATTTTTCATCCAAATTCAAAAAGAGACAGGCAGTTTCATTCCTCTAAGTTAGTATAAAATGTCACATCAGGAATTTTTGAGTTGTATTTGCACAGCAGAGTCAAAAAATGTACCAAAATGTATGATATATGACTACAACACTCTTGTTTTTTGGCATTCCGTCATTTGACATTCCATCATCCGTTGCTCAGGCCACCTAAGACTGTGTGGTTACTATTCAGCCTCAGAGATCTGTTGACTAATTCTTTCAGAAAAGCAATATTTTGCGAGGATGTCACTCAAGGGTCATACTAACAAGGTTTTCAGACAGGAAAATCATTGAGTGTTTTTCACCCTTTCATCCCCAGTATCACATACAAATTTTCCACCCTCATCTCCATACATTTCCTTGAGGAGTTACTTGAGAGAATTTGATGAAAAATTAGAGCATTTTTTCTTTGGTGATCATTTTACTAATTCTCAAAACCTTTTCTCTTGATTATGAATGGATATTGTTGAGAGAAAATGGATGTTGGTCACTCTTGGGGCATAAAAGTGGGCAAAAAGGAATGTGGTTTTAATAAAATGGTAATTGTATAGAAGCCAGGGTGGCTATGAGATGGGGCACCATTGTATGACCCTCTCTTAAAAGAGACCTACACTGCAAGCCATTCTACCATAAAGTGATGACAATGAAATTATTAACTAATGATGGCACTAACTTTCCAACGTAATTTGATTCATCATAAATTCGCGTTGCACATTTGTAGATAGTGTTCAGTGGTCTCAGTATACCTCTTCCTAGAGTAAAAAAAAGTGAAAAAAAAATTGTTATTATCACCTTCATGTTCAGGTCTGCCCAAATCAAGATCACCTTATTGAATGTCAACTCTTCAATATTATCATTAAGTATTTTATGAAGAAAAAAGAGGAAACTGGTTTATTTTGTTGAAGGGGTTCATCTTAGTATCATGTTTTGCTCTATACTAAATCCAGAGAAAAATATTGACATAAACAATATAATATTGCTCATAAAATGTAATAGTATTTTTAGAGTGTTGCATGCATTATTAGTTCTCTGTAAACATTTGACTCACCAAGCTCTTTGTAAAATTCATTTTGACGACCAAAGCGCTTCCAGAATTTTCTATCTTCCTTGTCTGTACCTGAGCGAAGAAGAATTCTAACTGGATCTGGCAGTTCATACGTCTGGCAGAAACAAAAAATAATGGTTGCTACAAGTAATCAAGGAACAGGTACCTGTATTTCATGCTCTTTTCATTAATTTGCTTTTTACAAGCATCCGAACTGAATATTGCCTTATGACCAATACAAACAGACTCACATAATCTAAAAGATAGCATTCACTGACATCTGTCTATATTGTACATACCGTAAAGTTCCCAAAGTAACGATCCCCCAAAAGTAGCGACCCTTTGAAAGTAGTGATAGATTTTCACAGGTGTTAGCAAATGCCAAAAGTAGTGACCAAGCTCTAACCAAGATTTATTTTTTAACAGTTGTAATGATCTTTGACATTCCTTTACGTAACTCAAAAGGTACATTACACCTTTTTTTTTTCCAAAAAGTCTTCCTTTCACCTCTGAATGCCTACACTGTAATCAAACAATAATTCTTTTTAATATTTATTTAAAAAGCAATAACATGAAATAAGTTCTCCAAATAGAAAGTGTGGATGTTTTCACAACTGTTGCGATATTATTTTCGTAACTTTATACGGCCTATGTTCGATCGGAAATGGCTGCTAAATCCGAAGGTAACGAGGGTCATTACTTTCAGAACTTTAAGGCACTTATTTTATATTTGTCTATATTTATCTTCAGGAGCTAGAGTGGCGCAGTGGTGTGCACACTTGCCTAAAACCAATGTGGCTCAGGTTCAAATCCTGGTGTCAACGCCATATGTAGGTTTCAGGGCGTAAAAACGTAATGAGCATGCGTGAACTAGCTGGGTTTGAAAACATGGCGGGATTTCAAATATTTTTTTGCCCAATAACAAAACATTTCCACCCTTAATGAACAAGCAATTTGACTTCAAAAGTTGCAAGCTGTGGTTATAACCTTCTCATGACTTAATTTTCTCGACAAATACCTCATAGTAAAATGGGCTTTAACGACATTAATTTCCTTGTGTTGTACTGCAAATGTAGATGTGTAGGTCCGATATTTTTCAAGATGCACTCGCAAAATGTGTTCATATAAGAATGTTCTTGGATATATAAGGCCCAGAGCCCCATTGTGGACACAAAAACAAAATATCTTTGTACAGTGATTTGCCCCAAAAAATTAACACATGTCCACAATGTGTTTGAAGTTGCTGAACTTTGTCACACTAAAGCTGATACTTTAAATGCACGCTCGATCAGACACTTGTAGCCTTCACGGATCACTGAAATATAAAACAAAATCCTCTGTCAAGTTTAGGCATCGATATGTGGGCAGAAAAAGAGTCAATCTTTATCAAGTAAAATCGTCCCCAAAATTGGTTTCAAAGTTTATTAATTTTTTAAACTTGATCGTTTCGCACACTAAGACATACATGTAAAAATATAAAAATTATGCTTTGTGTTGTCAAGTTGAACATGCATGATGTCTGTCAAAAACCTACGAGTAAGAAGGATTTCCTTCAAACAATGACAAAATTACATTAATGCAAAAACTTCTTGTTGACAATGAAGAAACGAATTTTTTTTTGTACAAAAACAAGAAGCAAAAGATCAGTTGCAGTGAGCTTCACAGCCAAGCCATGATTCACCATTTAGCTATTTTTAATAACTCAGTGAATAACTGGCCCATGCAAGGGTCTTCATTCAAGCAAATTAAACTCAGCCAATCATTGGAAAACACAGAAAACTGCACATAAGGGTATTTGTTTGGCTCGCCTCAGACAAATCCAGCTCCAGCAATTGTTTACTGGCAGTCAGTTGTTTTGAAGTCACTGCCGGCAGTTGTCGCTCTCTACTTCACAGCAAGTGAAAAGGAAAATTTGTGTACAAAAAGTTATTTCTTATAAAGAACAGAAACTTTCACAGTGCACTGGAAAACAAAACTATGTAACTAAAAATGAAAAAGACTATGACTATTATTACTTGAGCAACAGAAAAATGATTGAAGTACGTAGTCTTTTCTTCTCGAGTAAGCTTGCTGGCTTTCTATTTCTGAGAAAGTTTTAAGCGCACAAATGGTTCTTTGATTGAAGAGAAGGATAAAGCTGGTTCTGCAAAGGTAATAAATCTGGGCATGTGAAAAAGTATTTAATAATACCAGAATACAAACGGGTTTTAATTCATCCCAGCAAAAGAAGGTGAAATCAACTCACAAATAAATTGAATGCACAATCAGAAAAATACTTGCCTCTTTGGAAATGTTAAAAACTTTTTATTCCACCTCAGACTGATGGAATGATCCATTTTTCCTTTAACACTGGTTGGTCTGAGTCCAAAATAATTTTTAAGTGATGAAAAACAAAAACCACTCTAAGGTAAAAAGGCTTTTCGAGATGGAAACATTCGCACCTTGTGCATTTTATTCAGTCTCAGTCGGAACTCTCTTAGTGACAAACAAACACAGTCACAAACCAAACACAGTCAACAAACACAAAAGCCTGCCTTGAGCCTGCATGCAATAAGGGATGTGCAGAAGCTTGCGCAGAATGTTTTTCCGCCCTGAATATGTGGGTTGAGTTTGTTGTTGGTTTTCTTCCTTGCTCCAAGAGGTTTTTCTCCGGGTATGTACTCCAAAGAACCACTTATTGGATATGCTACCTCTAAATTGTTATTTTGTGAATTTATTAAATTACTTATTTAAGTACATTTTTTTTGTATTACCTCCAGAAATTTATCCATATTTGACTGTAGTAATCTGAGTTCCTGCAAAGACCACTTGCCCGTCTTTACCTTGATTCCTAAGTCAAAAAATGATAATATGTGTACACTACATACTATACTAATAAAAAAAACTAATAAATAAATAAACTTTATAACAGCAACACAATCACTGATGGGGTACTTGCCTTTCTCTTTTAAAACCTTTAGCCGTTCTGTGGGAACAGTCCAAGTTTCATGGATTATCTCCGCATGGGCCATTGCTTCTCTCGACTTTTCATTATCTTTTTGCTTTTCTATGCTTTCTGCCATCACAGCTGTTGAGTTACTGACTTCTTTTTCATCGAGTATATTACTTATATCCAAATCCTG
>OZ037994.1:6705427-6712927 GCA_964035705.1 Porites rus
TATACAAAAAGAGCCAAAAGACAGAGAAAAATCGCGTCAATTTTTCCGAGTTTATTTTGACTAGACAAATACAGGCCGGCGGTAACCACACGGGTGGTTAAGATATAAAAACCGTAAACTAAACAGAGGAAAATATGGCCCAGTTCATACGCGGTGCTTCTACCGAACGTTACTGTAATTGGATTGTACAGAAGCACAGCAGGTCGCCTCATGAGGCTCATTCTGAAATGGTTTCTGACTGGCATCGTTGCTGGATGTGGAAGCCTCAGCTTCAAGTTGAGCTGTTAGAGTTTTGCCATACACATGGTACAGATAATCCAAAATGTCTACAGAAACAGAAGATGAAGAAATAGAAAACGTTTAGATATGCCATAGAGTACTAAAATGATGACGTCATAAAAATGAAATTTCTGAAATTAAGGGATTTGTCAGGATATTCTGAAAGAACAATGTCCAAGAGGCCTACTTGTCAAAACTGAGCATTTCTGGGCAAATTGTCCCTGGGATCATAGCCCAGTTATGCTTAGAAAACTCCATACAAACCCTTCTAAATTTTTTTGGGGCAAACCCACAAAAATTTAGAAGGGTTTGTACGGAGAAATGCTTATTTTTGGCAAGTAGGCCTCTTGGACATTGTTCTTTCAGAATATCTGACAAATCCCATAATGTCAGAAATTTCATTTTTATGACGTCACACTTTAATGCTCTATATACTTCCTCTGTTTACCACCCCACCCCACCCCCCCCCCCCCACCATCACTACCACCACCACCCCCTAAGGGCTTATCAGTTCTTGGTGGGTTATGAAAGGTGAAGACCTTATCAAGCACATTTCTGGGCAGGTGTGGAAAGGTGAACTATGAACTGTTTTCACGCATAACCTTTTTGACTGCTGAGAAAAAAGTGAAAAATTCATCGTTTCAAATAACTATATGCAAATCAAAAACGTTTGTAGGCTAAAGAAATTGTATGAGTTTTTATGAGTGAATAAACGAACGAACAAACGAACGAAGGAACGAACGAATGAATGAATGAATGAATGAATCAGAGATTTGTGCACGAAAACCAATCAAATGAACTATTTGGTTTTCATTATTTTACAAAATAAAAGTTAATATTTCTTTTTCTTCAATTTTTTTTTGTCAACTTGGGTAAAGGGTCATATGGCGAACAGAGACTTCCCACTCGATATACATATTGCATCCCTTAGTAGACCGTAATGTTCCCCCAAAAATTCCTTATTAGAAATCTTAGCAAAAACTAACAGGAGACTGGTGCTACATATAAATAGATATTGCCAAACTCTTGACTTTGACGTACCTTCAAATTCCAACAAATGATAGTCTGGAACTTTTCTTTTGAATTCTGACCATCTGTTCCGGAGCCACTGCGGTGGGTTATTGCTGAAATTAACAGTTAAGTCGCGAATAATATTGAGTGAAGGCAGAAAACAAGCAAAATGCTAGAACAAAAACTAAACCAAAACGTTCATTCCTTATGGGTACAGTAGATACAAGGGGCGTAATGCACTATCCTCTCTTCTTTCGCCGCGATTTAGCCTTTCACGTAGACGTCCTTTTGGGTATCCAGGGATTAAAAAGGGAAATGAAAGACATTTCTAAGGAAAGTTTCCAGTCGTGTGCTTGGATTAAATTTGAATTTCATGGCATGGATTGACAAGAACAGAAAATACCAGCGCAATGAACTTGAAATGGGTGCAGCAATATGAAAATAAAGATTTTCATCAGAATCTAGGAGGCAAAATCACTAACGTTTTGTGAAATTCTCATAAAAATGACCACTTTTTAGTCCAATAAAAAATTCAACTCACCTTTTGAAGTCAGACTTCACTTCCATCCAATCCACATCGCATTCTTGGGTTACACCAGAGTTGTACAATCTACGAAAAAAAAAATACAAAATAGGCCAATGAGACAAACCTTCCAGAACACACAAAGAAAATCCTTAACTAGCCTGTGTACAGACTAATCCTTAACTATAATAACAAAACCCACCTATGCAACATTTCCTGCGCTAGATACAGTACGCAAACACCGAAAAATATATTCAGTCAAACCTTGTGATAAGTTGAAGCTCATTCTGTTTTGTCCACTTTTTCTCCTCTTTATCTTTCATCCAGCAGAGATTTAATAACCTGAATAAAAAAGGAAGACGTATTTTGGATGGGATTCAACCCCATTCTTACTGGGGAGCAAGGGATGGCGCAGTGGTGAGAGCACTCGCCTCCCAACAATGTGGCCCAGGTTCAAATCCCCGTGTCAACGCCATATGTGCGTTGAGTTTGTTGTTGGTTCTCTCCTTTGCTCCGAGACGTTTTTCTCCGGCTACTCCGGTTTTCCCCTCTCCTCAAAAACCAACATTTCCAAACTGCAATTTGATCAGGAATCGGGTAGACAAAAAACCACTTTGTGGATGTTCTACCTCCAAATCATTATTATTATTATTTTCTTATCGTTTTTTTTTAATTTTAAAAACCTACTTTATTAAACTCTTCTCAAATTGAAAATTAAATACAAATTTAGTATAACTATAGTTAAAAAAGACTTCTTGGTGGCCTGGTGGTTTTCAACAGAGCAAATTATTATTATTATTATTATTATTATTATTATTATTATTATTATTATTATTATCTTTAAACAGTTGGAAGAAACTTGAATTTTAGAGGCTGACAGTTTTTTTTATTGAAATGAAATGTTTTTAATTCGAATAAATTTTTCTTCATTAAATTAACTCTTTCTAAGCTAAATTAAGTGCTTTTTAAATCGACAGGAATTGTAAATAGTATTTTGAATGAATAGTTTTTTCTTTTTTTCAAGTGAATTATTTTAATTATTATTATTATCATTATTATTATCATTATTATTATTATTATTCGATGCTACTACTGCTGCTTTTCTGGATTTTTCAAAATGGAACTTTCTGGGAAATTTCGAAGAATGTTGACTTTTGCACTTTTGGGTGTGAAGGGGTCTGTGTATTTAGAAAAAGGGGGTTATTCTCAGTGCTCATAGAGCAACCGAGGGTGAGATGTGATAATTATAAAAGAGCAGAAAAAATGACATGGGAGAAAATAATAGTGCCCATTTCCTCTCTATCTTTCATCAATCTTAGTTTTATCAGCCGAAGAACAGATAAAAGTTAGTGTAAACTCACCACTTCCGTCTACACTGAAAAATGGTCCTTGTCTTCACAATTTTTGCCACACTGGGCCAGTGTATACCATGGAACAGTATTGGTTGATCTTCAGCTGTATTGGTCACACGATAAACTGCTTTTGTGAGGATATGAACTTCATCATCTGTCCAAGCTCCTCTTCTACCTAATAATTATATAATTATATAATTAAAACATATTTTCACTCCTTGTCATCTATTTATAGTGTTTTTCATTTCTCAGCACATCATATTGAACTGCCTAAAAAAGTGACATACTGGTATACAAACTGTGTTGACATTATGATTCAGATCTCAGTAATAACAATAACATAAAAATAAATAAATTTAATTAAACAAAAAGAAATGAAACGGAACCAAAAACTACGTTCACGATTGTTAACCAACCTGTTTTTTAAAAATGCAGGAGTGCATAGCTTCATAACAGTTCAGAATACTTTTGATCTACGATGGTTTCATAATTCATAGTCTGAACGAATAGAAAAAGCACTGCACAAGACATATACAAAGAAAAGGGTGAGGGGTAACACACAAACCTTTAAGAACAAGTTGTTTTTAAAACTACCATGATAATGATTCAATTTTGCACCATCGTTCCAATAAGCCCGCCTTCTCTGGTAAGTGTGAATAAGCCCTCTATTCTAATAAGTAGCCCTAGTGCATAGCACCCTCATTCCAATAAGAAGCCTCAACTCCAATAAGTGATAAGAATAGATAAAGAACCCAAACAAAGCTCTAAACCAAATAGCAGTAGCTAAGGTGTTTTCAAAGGTCAATAAAAATGGAGGTTTAACAGATTCTTGGTGATTCTTGAGAGGTCTAAGACAGCACCATGCCCTCCTGGGCTCAGCTTAACATGGCAGCAAAGATCAGTACTAACCTTTGATGACTGGCAGGTCTAAATACCTGTGGCGTACTGACCTCCGACTCCTGCCTAACAGCTGGCCAATAGTAACCCAGTCTTTACCATGCACTGCATGCAACCTTAAGAAGAGAAACACTAGAGTGTGGCAAGTGTACATGCTTATATTTTGTGTGTTTTTGTCACTTTCTAAAACTTCCCCCGCACAAAAATGAAAGAGGTCCACGGTTTAAGAAAAACCAAAATTTTTCATTACTTTGACTCCTAACAGGTGAAAAACAATGGACTACTTTATAAAAAGCAATTTGTCTGGTAATAATAGATTAGTTCAATCCTATTATTTCTGATGATCAATTATGAAACCTTAGCCCATTCCCAACACTAGATTGGTACATGTAGGTAGCAGGGAAAATATCAAATATTCCATTATGCATGCTTGGAAGTAACAGCACAAGAAAAAATGGGGCACGCAAGAGACACACTTGAGGGGAGAGGGAGCACCTGCTCGAGAGGCCCATAAAAATAGTTTGCCACCTCCGGTCCAATTACCTGGCAGCAGCTGCGTGATCGGTGAAAAATTTTGACAGAAAACGATTGACTTTGCACAAGAAAAGCGTGCCAAAGCATTGTACATTTATATTCTTGGTCTATCTGTTATAAAGGTCAGCTAGGTTATCTGATTATAGAGTGATGGAGCAACCGACGATAAACACACAGCATTAAATCATTTTTAACCAAATTAATTACTTACTTAACTGCATCTGAGAAAATAAAAAGGCACAATAAATATAACGAAAACACAGAGTCAAAAATGGAAATCGTTTAAAGAATGCATGCTGCGTATTATATTCGACAAATCTTTTGTCTGTCGCCTCTTCCGCTAATGCGTATTTGATGTCAAATTGTTTCTTTGTGGATACTGTTTGAACTCTCCACCCTTTCTATTAGATTACAGCCACATAGTCCCATTGAAGTGACCTCCAAGATCTCAACAGTCACTTCGATTTTACCATTTAGTGGTGTAAAAAAAACCTTCACTGCCTCGTCCGTCCATGTACTACATGTGTATAAACGATCTTGTGTTTTCTTTGATTGACAGTTTTTTCGCCTAGCATGACTATTTTTTTCCCTCAGGAGCCTCTCAACCAATCGGAAATATCCACACTCCCAGAAAGCAAGTTGAAACGATTTTCGTGGGCCTCTTGGGCAAGTGCTCCTTCTCCCCTCACGTGTTTCCCTCACGCACCCCATTCTTCCTTGCACCCATTACTTCCAAGGGCCTGCTATTCAGGCTACAGTGATAGTTTTTAGCCCAATTTCTTCTAGAGACAAGCCTAGTTCATTTTCAAAATGATCCATCTTGCTGGCCAGGTCTAAGCACGTCTGGCAGTAGTCATTAGACTTACCTTTCCAGTTCTTTGATTTCTTCATCAGAATATCTAGTAAAGTACAAAACACATTTGATTAGGTGAATTCTCAATTTTATGAGTTGGTTATTTGTAAGTTTCTCAACATATTCAAGAATAAATTAAGAGAAATTTTGAGATTGGCAGTTATGATGATGAGATAGCTAGAAAAGTTTTTGCGGCAAACATTCACACAGGCTGTGGTGTATTACTGTTCCACCACAGGAATCTCCCAACTAATGCTTGAAAAACACATTACGGTATTTTATTCAACTAACCGCCCTGGGCGCTTATTAAATTTTTGGACATTGAGAGTGGGCGCTTATTTGAGGTGGGTACTTATTCGAGGCTGGGCACTTATTAAATTTTCACCATTTCAGCAAGTGAAGTTTGTTTATTTTGCAACAAAACAATAAATGCTAATAACAAAATGCGAAGAAGTAACAAAGAAAAGTTTCTGTAAAATACTCTGAAGACAACTCCGTCCTTGGGGAAGTCTCTTACTAGAATTTATTCACTCAAATGGGTGGGATGGAGGTGAGCGCTTATTTGAGTTTGATTGGGAGGAGGAGGGGGTGGGCGCTTATTTGAGGCTGGGCACTCATTAACTTTTTCTACCTTTAGGATGGGTGCTAATTCGAGGTTGGGCACTTATTCGAATAAATATGGTATCTAGTGTCAACACACAAGGTTTACAAATAGGAAATTCAGTGGTGAGGGCCGAAAGTATGTGGTCATAACATCATTATGGTAGTTTTATTATTAACATATAGTGATGTGGTTGTTGGATGGTGGTTGGGGTACTACTGGAAGCCACTTATAAGACACCTAAACTGTTCTACCATATATAACATGACTGCAATTATCTGATGATGACACTAACTTTCCCATGTAATTTGATTCATCATAAATTCTCACTGCACATCTGTAGATAGCTTCCAAAGGTCTCAGTATACCTCTACCTGGCAAAAAAAATAAAACTCATAAAATTGTCACCACTGAATGTGATTGATGATCACTTTATTAAAGCCAACAAAATAATTTCCAAATATGAATAAACTATGTCAATTACTTAGTGACTGCATTAGTGTTATAAAGGTGAAGTAAGTTTTACATGACATGTATTTAAACAGAGAAAGGAATAAGGAAAATATTTTTATTACGTTGAAGGGTTTCCATCTTATTATTAGCATTACCATTGTTACAGTGCTCACAGTAAGTGTCTCCAGAGAGTTAATACAGTCAAACCTCACGGTACGGACACGTCTCTAATATGGACACCTCTCTATAACGGACAGTTTCCAATGTCCCAACCAAATTCTCATATATTTTCTTTTAAAAAAACCTGTAAAATACGGACTCTCTCTAATACAGACAACGGACACTAAATCTCGGCCCTAGAGAGTAAATTCATATAAACTTAACCTCTTTATTGCGGACACTGCGGTGATCAGGTGAATCCCGAATCCCAATAAGGTGAATCTGCAGAGGCTGAATCCCGTCTAGTCTAGCTGATGAGCTATGCAAGGTGATATAAAGACCAGTTGCTGTATACTAAACAACGATTTGCAAAAGGTGTAGAGAGGAACATAACAGACTTTTCGAAGGCTTCAATAACTACAGATTGCATGAAGATCTTTTCTATTACATTTTGTATTCTAGTTACTGTTTAATACTGCACTTGCAAAAAAGCAAAAGACGCTTTCAGAATTGTGCTTTATGTTATAACCTTTTACATGCAGCATTGCACTGTCAGGGTGTTCATTAGGCATCGGAGATCGGAGAATTCTCCGGCTAAATTTCGATGGACTGTAGCTATCTTTACTCAGACGTGAAGCCGTTATGTAGTAGGAAAATATATTCGGGGAAAATAGTGTCCTTGTTAAGATAAAAACAGAACATGTTGAACAAATAATTTTTCGTTGACATTTGCACGTTGTTGAAAATTGTTAAAATATATGTAGAAATGAGCATGTCACGGACATTGTAAAGTAATGCGTAATTTTAACGTCATGCCCACGTGAATTTAGCTACTGAA
>OZ037994.1:6720427-6735427 GCA_964035705.1 Porites rus
ATATATAAATACAGTCGACTCCTGATAATTCAAACCTTCTAGGGAAATGGAAAAAGTTCAAGTTATTGGGAGTTCGAGTTATCGAGGGTAAAATTATGGAAAATGATCTGAAGGAAATTGGAAATTACTGTGAGTTAACGGGAGGTTCGAGTTATAGAGGGTCTGAGTTACCGAGAGTCGATGGTACACTCTTTATATTGTTATTTTAAAAATCAATACTGTGAACCTGCGCATGAATGAGGAGTTGAGCTCAGAGCTCCTGTCACAGCAACCTTAGCTTGTACTAGAGCGTGTGACTGTGTTGAAATCCACCACAATTCATACGAATGGCATTAACTTCTAGCCCTTTACTAACATTTTACAGCTCTGAAATAGTGATACAAAAGTAAACTGGGTGGGTTGATTTACAGAATCTTTTAAGTTAACAAACATAAATAGTTTATTACTCAGTCAAATTCATTGTGCCCAAAATGAGACCAAGCTGAAATCCATTAACATTACTATACTCTTGAGCAATCAGCAACACTGCCTCACATAATGGTTAAAAACTTCTTTTGGGCAGCTCTAGTCATTTATGGAATGCTTCTTCTAGTTAATGAACTTACACTCACTTAGAAACTATTTTTTACCGGGTTCTTCTGATAAAAACATAATCACACACCTTTCTTTTTTAACAACTCAAGCTGTTCCTCAGAAAGTCTCCAAGTTTGATGAACTATGTCAGTATGGAGCATTGCTTCTCTCAGCTTTTCATCATCCTTTTGTTTCTCTGTGCTTTCTGCCATCACAGCTGTTGAGTTACATGTACCAACTTCTTCTCCATCAAGTCTATTATCATTAATAGAATTTTTTTCCTCACCCATAGCCAATTCCTGGCCCCTTTTCCTTCTATCTTCTTTTTTTCTTTTCTTCTTTTTCTTCTTCTTCTTTTCCTTAATGTTTGGCTCCTCAACATTCTCTACCATCTCAGCTCTTGAGTTAATGACCTCTTTTTCATCATTGACACATGTTAAATCCATAATAATCATGTCTTTTACCCTTTTCTTTCTCTCTTCTTCCTTTCTTTTCTTCTTTTCCTTATTCTTCTTCCACTTTCCATTCAATTTATTTTGTACCTCCAAATCATTACTAGTTTCAGGAAAAGCCTTGGCATCACTTGTTAATTCTAACATACCTTGGTTAAGGTAAGTAGGTTTGTTTTTAGCAACTTGAGTACGAGATATAATCTCCTTAACCTGGTTTCTGTGAAAGAATTTCACTCTGTCTTTGTGAATACGAGTTGGCAATGTTTCTATTTCCCCACTGATAACTGCAGCTTTAGTTAAAATATGTGCTGTTTTATTTCCCACTTTTCCCTTCTCTTTCTTTTTCTTTTTCTTCTTCTTTCTACTCTCCCTTACATTTTCAGTTCTTGACCTTAAAAAATAATCCACAAAGGAGCATTTACTACTTGATGTGTCTGACACACTTGGCTCACGGCAATCATGTACGTTGTCACCCTCTGCTTTCTCATCCATCTCACAGAACTTGTTTTTGCTATAATGATTTTGCTGCAACTTATCTTTAGTTGTCGTCCGCAAACCAATCTGTTCAGGAACAACAGAAGGGGATTTATATTTCCTTTTCTTCATACACCCTCTACATGTATTTGTGGACAAAACCAATGTATTAGGTTTCACTCTTTTGTATTGTTTATTAGGATCTGAGCCAGCTTGCTCCACGTTATCTTCACGATGCCTCTTCTTTGCTTTCTTTAAAGTCTTTACTTCACTTTTGTCAGTTTCATGATCTCCTTTGCCTGATTTAAAATTATTCTTAGACTTATTCAATGTCTCAGCTACATCATCCCGCGCTTCCTTATACTCTATCTTTTTCATTCTTAGTTCATTTCCATCCTTCCTTTCATCATCGCAACATCTTTCCTTTCTCACTTTCTTTTTCCTGTGATGTTTCCTATTTTTCTTATTTTCTCCATTTTTTGATAAGACTAATGGATCAAGTCTCACTCTTTTGCGTTGTTTTTCAGTACCTGAGCCAGCTTCTTCCACAAAATCCTCGACATGCCTCTTCTTTGCTTTCTTCAAAGTCTTGAGCCACATAACTTTTTTAGCTTTACTTCCATCAATTTCATGATCTCCTTTGCTTGACGCAAACTGACGACTTAACTTATTCAAATTCACAACTACATCTTCCTTTGCTTTTATTCCATCGTTATTCTCTACCTTTTCCTTCCTTAATTCATTTCCATCACGACATCTTTTCCTCCTGCTTTTAATTTTTTTCTTCTTTCTGTGACGTTTTTGTCCCACTTGTACGTAAAACGCGTCTTCATGCGGCTTACCACGCGCTTGAGACATTTGCAAGGTTTCTGCATAGTGTTATTAAATTTTAAATATCTTGCAAGACCACACGAATGGGTTATTTCAGTTTATAAAATAACTGAGATAGTACGCGTGATTTGATTGGTCAAAAACCTATGGTTTATTATACCGGTAAACCCATAGAAAAAGGCATCCGGACCACGAGCCATAAACAAAATCCGCTATTGATCTGCAAACAACGATTTTAGAAAGGCTAAAAAAACAGAACAAGTTACTTACCGTAGCCCTTCTTAATATAAAAAGCGTTGGTTTACACATTTTATTACTGAGGGTCACAATCGCGACTGCCATAGCTTTAGAAGTTATGAAGTACAAAGCTGGAAAGCAGTTTACATTTCACGACGATGCCAAATCGCCGAGAAAGACAACAACTGTGTGAATTTCTGGTGTAGAAAGTCTCTAGGAAAACTTAACCATGTGCCAACCAGCAACAAAACGGATAGTTTTAGCATTCTTGATTTATTTTATGTCAAAATTAAACTCCTTAATGAAAGAAATTGTTCCAAAAAGAGACCTCTGATCAAGATATGGTACAAAATCGGCCGCTGTAGGTTGTAAACAAGCTGCCAACGATGATGAAAGATGTCAGAGTTTCGGGCTGGTTTTTTCCAACATTTGCACAAATTATTCAGTCATATCGATGCCATAACCTACCTCAAACTACCTGACTTCACAAACCGACAAATATTAGCGCCAATATGTGGCTACGGCAAAGAAACCTTTCTTCACCACTGACATATTTCCATCGGGCGCTGTACGTACCTGTATAAAGTTACATGCGACAACTTCGTAAATGCAGCCACGTCGTTACCGCAGCATTTCTTGATCATAATAAAGTCCAGAAAACAGATCTTAAACCACTGCGGCTTGTAAAAAGTGAATGAAGTCCTCCATTACAATAACTGCCAGTTTCGTCTGTAAGCACGAAATTTTTACGGATCGACTCAACAAAATACAGCTGCGTACAGTCTGATGTTCAATTAATTTCTACTTCTGTAGTAAACAAACCATGAACGTATTCTTTCATTGTACGTTCGCATGAATATGTGTTCACTTTTCCTGTAAAACAGCTTTCATTAGTTATCATGTAATGAGCGCAAAAACTCGTGTTTTGAAGTGCTGTTGTTTGTTGTTTGACTGAACTGAGTTTTGAGAAAGTTCAGCGCTATTAAATCGTGAACCATGATTGGCTTATTATGACTTTAGAGAGAAGACATGACTTGATCACGGTACTAAAAGCATATTTTTTTACCTAAAAGACTCCATTCTACTAAAAGTTATTTTATAAAAGCAATAGACCACACTTTCTATGGGTTTACCGACGTGATAACCCACTTGGGATGTTGGGAGAACACTCGAAAAGCTTGTAAATCACTCGCCTTTGGCTCGTGATTTACAAGCTTTTCTCGTGTTCTCCCAACATCCCGCGTGGGTTATCACGCCGGTAAACCCATAGAAAGTGTGGTCTATTGCTTAAGTAAGCTCACTGTAGCGCTCAAATAAGTTCCAAAACAGTCCGCCATGCTGAAAACATAGACACCAAAGGATCATGGGATAAATTACTCTAGTTCCAGGCTCTTTCTTACATTGAGAACGGTACGGGGACTTGGGGGACGACCCACTGGCGGGTGACAACGGTCATGGAAAACTTTGTTTACTCACGTTAATTAGACAAACAAAATTTTACAAAACGTAGAAGTGTTTATTAGACGAAATAAAACGGTCACTGCATCTTAAAAGCCAAAAGAAGGCAAAGAATTCCAATTTACACCTAAAAATGCAAAGATGTTCCTGTAATCCTTTGTTCTTGTTTGTGGAAGTTCAAGATTAATCTAGACTACTCTTTCCTCAACTGCCTACAACTTTCCTCCGTACGGGTTTCCTGGCACGTGTTAATTTCTAGGCTCCGTCAAGGCGGCGACAATTTAAAAATTCGAAGGAGCTGAGTACAATCGCATGAAAGTCAGAAGGAGCCAACAATCCCCAATTACACAAACAGGTGTCATAACAGCCCGCCATGCTGGGAACTACTCATGTGCTATGGAAAAGGTTACACCTCTGAGTTAGAGGACAGTGCTGCGACTTGTCATAAATATCCTGACATTTCTAGAAGCTGACTACAATAACAACATCATAATTTATTTGAGATGTGCAAAAACACTAACATGGGTCTTCTCTCCTTTCAAAGATGGTGTTGGAACCTGTGGAATTGGGGTACAACCCATGACGCAGTTGAAACAACCGGATAAACTCGTTTACAAGAGATAATAATATCATTGGTTTCACGCTGTCACGCTGTCAAGAAAAGGAAGAGTGACTGTGTATGCGACTGTGAAAACTCTACAGAAACATTTTAAGGGACCGGTCATTATTTATGTGGGGGGGGGGGTGGGGGGGAAAAATCATGGGGTGGGCCAGGCCTATTTTTTTTTAGAAAAAAGGGGTGGGCCAAAAGAGAATTTCACGATGATTGGGGGTGGGTCATTGTGTGTTTTGTAAAGAATCACACTCACTAAAATTCATGTGGAAGATCTAAATAAATTCTAATGCAATGCTGGACATAAAATATAACACAACTGGATATCACATGTAGCAATCCAACCTAAGTATGGAGAATCAAAGATGTGGGCACTAAATATCAATAAGAAGGGAAGGGGGAGAAGGGGAGCTTGACACTCTGAAAGTCCCCGAGTTGGACAAATACATTGAGCATAATAAACTTAGCAAGAACGGAAAGAAAATCGACAAAATCAAGCGAATCACAGTACACTATTATGAAACTTCAAAGGAATCTACATTTCCTTCAAGCATCAGTGTTGGTGAGGACAGTGATGAGAGTGACAGTGACAATGACCTTGTTTTGTGTGATGGAAGTGAAAGCGAAAGTGAATCAGATGATGACAGTCATACTGTAACAATACAAGAAGGCACATCAACAAGAAGTGGCCGCAGAGTAGCACACTGGTCCACAAGATATACTGATTTCGTTCAGTGAACAGGAACTCCTTATAGAGGTATAGATTGAAGGGGGTTGGGGGTGGTTCACCTCTTATATAAAGTTATATGGGGGTGGGTCAAGAATTAACTAATGGCTTAAAGGGGTGGGTCACGTTTTTTCTTTCATGGTAAAACAAAAAAAATCCCCCCCCCCCCCCCACATAAATAATGACCAGTCCCTAAGTTCACACACCATATAGATGCACAATAAACCTTGTAATTTTGTAGGGTTTTTAAAACAATTTGGTCGGTTGCATTACAAGACCAAACTGGATGTGTCCACATTATTTCCTGTTTTACTATTGAAAGACAATTCCAGCTTGTTCAGTTGCCAGTAATTATTCCGAGAAAGGAAGGAGAACTTAAAATCTCCCATTTCTGAGAATATGTCTCCTAATCTGTCGTGTCTTACTTATGTTTCAAGAAACAGCGAATGGTAGAGTTGTATTAGTTCGACTTCCGTGATTTTGCGCAAGACAATAGATCCAGAACTGCAACGCACAAAAACGAAAAGTTCTTGACGGCAACGAAGACTTTTTCGCCATCATGTCGCACATTGTGGAGAACTTTGAAGAAAAGGCTAACTTTATAGACGAAAGCGAAGCCGAAATGATTCGAGAGAAACTCGAAATACTCGTAAGCAACATTCTAACCCAAGTGGAAAAGCACGACAGCCGATTTCAGAGTTCATTGGTCAAAAGCGGAAGTGTTTACGAAGGAACGAAGGTTTGTGAGCCAGATGAGTTCGACTTCATGATCCGATTGAATTCTCTCACGAACACGCCGTTTCTTCATCCCTGTGACAAAGGCGATGGATATGTGAAGCTCTCCCTTGAAAGCCGTGAATGGGAAGACTTTAAAGATGCCGACGGCTTTTTCAGTCCAAATCTGCTATCCCGCTTCTTCAAGAGGCTTGTGAGTAAATCTCTTGACGATATCAAAGTACCTGAAGGTTTGGCCGTGTTTAGAACGAGACCATCATTATCTAAATCAACTTGGTGGCCTGTGTATGCAGATCTACTAGGAAACAGTGGTGAAGAAAGTCAATCTGGTGCTATGTACTCGGAAAATCACGGCCCAGCTACAACACTTTATGTACAGTGGCAAGGAGGAACTAGTTACCAGGATTTAAAGATAAGTGTTGATCTGACTCTGTCCATAGATTACCCCATTTCCAAACTGCCTGCTCCCTTGGCAGAAATCCCTTTGGCTGAAGCGAATAGCATTCTTCAGGGGTGCGGATTTCACGTCGTCCCCGCGGGCTTCGATAGTTGGCGCATTTCATTTTCTATGGTCGAGAAAGAAGTTCTGGCCACTTCTCCTGACGGCTTCAAACAATGCTACCGAGTACTGAAAATCGTGAGAGATGTTGTGTCGAAGAAACTTGGATGGGATCCATCCCTGGTTCCATCGTACGTGTTCAAGTCAGTTCTTCTGTCTCAGCTGTTCACGAATGGTCATCGTTGGGAAAAGGAACTTCGCTTCCAAACGATAATTGAACTTTTGGATCACGTTATGCAAGGTGTGAAAGCGGAAAAGATTCAGAGTTGCTTCCTACGGAGGTATAACCTGCTCTCTCCGTCCGATCACGAGAACAAGCTGCGCCAGTGTGTCCTGGAGGAAATGCTTTGCTTGATAAGAGGGATGGAAATGGCCTTTTCCGAGGAAAAAGCCAGAGAAAGAAGAAAGCAGATAAGGGTCTTGCAAATGATTGATGTCCTCGACTACATGATCTCGTGCCTTCTCCGTGGAACGAATCCTTCTGTTGTCTGGAATAAAGTGTTCGTCAACATCAGCAACGTTCCAAACTCTAGGAAGCATGGCTGGTTCATGAACGAGCTTACCGACCTCAATTGCACAGAGCTTAGTAAGGAAGCTTATTACAAGTTGGTTCAGCTATGGAGTCCTACGGAAGATTTTTTCAGGAAATTATTGATCAAACTTAAAGGGGAACTGAATTTGTTGGCTCAGAAGTTTAAGATCTTGCTCTTTAAGAAGAAAGAGAACTTCGAGCGTCAACATATGCGTCTAACAGAAAATGACGTTGAGAAAGTGTCTCTTCATCAATATGTTTTTGATTGGATGGATGATTTTGTTGACTGTTACATCGAGGACGACAACTCAACTTTGCCAAACCTTCATAAAGCAATTCGTCCTGAATTTACATCATCCGGTTTCTTCCGGGGTGTTGCTGAAGTGGCAACGATAGAGGGCAGTAGCAAAGGCCTTGCTCTGCTGAAACAGCGATTAAAGGGGGGCCTATTCATGGTCCCTGAGGAGTTCCTTATTGACGGTGTTGTCGACTATGTCATCCACATAATTGTCCGTGCCAAGGGAGTACTAAAACTTAAACTTGAGCACATCTCAATTCCAGAGTTGGATCTGGATTAGGCAAATTGAACGTCTATAGGCAACCTTGTTTCGCAATTAGATTTACAATTGTCGAAATGCTTCGAATCATGCTATGGTTGGGTGTATATATCAGTATAATATTTCAATATCGTAACCTGTCTACAGACGCCCCCGCTCCCTCATAAACATTCGGGAATTCTCTTCTCCCGTTTTTTTCCGAGGGAGGGGGAACGTCTGTACACAGGCTAAATATCGATGTCCAATAAATGATTAATCATCCATGTTTGAGAGTCTTTGAGCGCTGATAAAGGCATTGCGTGACACGTTGACGCGAGCAGCGTTGTCTGTACTCTTATCAACAAGGGCAAATTGGCCAATTAGATTGCGACATTACTGCCAATTGTGGTAAAACATATTATACCTACTATGGAATATTTGAAGTAAATTTTACAAGGCATATAATGTTTAAAAGGTAAAAACCAAACGTTTAAGCTTAAGCCAACTTTGTAGATATAGAATATTAATTTTAAACAACTTGCCAAAGTCTTAGCTGTGTAATTTGCCTTTGATGAAGAAATGCTTTCCTGTTTATTTTTCCCTTTTTACGGTATTTACGGAATCTCCCTACCATTGTGTGTCAGTAATTAATTATCTCAGTTGTAAATATTCTTGTGAATTAAGAATTTTATTGACTTCACTTGACTTGACTTGTTCTTTAGCATATGTTTTTAAATATGGCCCCACGGGTGTAGTCTGCAGAACCAGCGTAATTTTGGCGGGCGAGTGCTCAGTTTTCTCTTGGTGAAAATTGTAGGCTGGGGAGAGACAAGAAATTCGTACCGAGGGGCCGAGCTACAGTCAAAAGGAAGGAGAGTTGAAAACATAGACACCAAAGGATCATGGGATAAATTACTCTAGTTCCAGGCTCTTTCTTACATTTAGAACGGCACGGGGATAAAGCAGGGGGACGACCCAGTGGCGGGTGACATGGGTCTTGGAAAACTTTGTCTACTCACATTAATTTTGTCCCCCCAAAAAACAGACAAACAAAATTTTACAAAGCGTAGAAGTGTTTATTAGAGGAAACGGTCACTGCATCTTAAAAGCCAAAAGAAGGCAAAGAATTCCAAACTTTTACACCCAAAAATGCAAAGATTCGAAAAGATGTTCCTGTAATCCATTGTTCTTGTTTGAGGAAGTTCAAGATTAATTTAGACTACTCTTTCTCAGTTCAACTGCCTACAAATTTCCTACGTAAGGGTTTCCTGGCACGTGTTAATTTCTAGGCTCCGTCAAGGCGGCGACAGTTTAAAAATTCCAAGGAGCCGAGTACAATCGCATGAAAGTCAGAAGGAACCAACAATCCCCAATTACACAGACAGGTGTCATAACAGCCCGCCATACTGGGAACTGCTCATGTGCTAAGGAAAGGGTTAAACCTCTGAGTTAGAGGACAGTGCTGCGACTTGCCATAAATATCCTGGCATTTCTAGATGACTACAATAACAACATGATAATTTATTTGAGTGTGCAAAAACATTAACGTGGGTCTTCTCTCCTTTCAAGGTTGGTGTTGGAACTTATGGAATTGGGGTACAACCCATGAAGCAGTTCAAACAACCGGACAAACTCGTTTTAATACAAGAGATGATAGTATAATTGGTTTCACGCTGTCACGCTGCCACGCTGTCACGAAACCAAAGAGTGACTGTGTATACGACTGTAAAAACTCTATGAAAACTGCACAGACCAAGAGACTCTTGTACAGACACATTTTAAGTTTACACCCCATAAAGATGCACAATTAACCTTGTAATTTTGTAGGCTTCGTAAAAATGATCTATGAAAGTTTTTAAAAAGAAAACTCTGAGATCAACAAAGATTAATGCTCCCAGCTCGCACAGCTGCAGAAATCAGAGTGCATTCTCAACTGACATTCAGGTTTAACTAACTATTATGAGGGTAGTTTCTTTCGCTCTACATTTCATGTAACCTCTGTTCAACTTAAGGGACCGATCGTTTATTATGTCCCGGGCGGGGGGGGGGGGGTACAATTTTCTAAAAGGCTTGATTTTGGGGGGTCAATTTTGAAAATGCACAAAATGTGAGGGGAGTCGAAATATTAAGAAACAGGGCTGGCCTTCTATAAACAAGTTGTCAACTTCTATATATAATGATTGAAGTAAATCTACGTTTCCTTCAAAAGAAGACCAAAATATTTGCTTCGGCGGTTCTTCGTCAGCAACAAAATGTTACCCGTATAAAGCTTTGCCCAGGAACCTATCAGCTATCTCTACTACCAGGAATGTAGCGTGCATGGTGCATGTAAGGCGCACATACGCCTATGCATAAAGCTGAAATCTGGAAAAAATATATAGATTTATTTTTATTTCCTGAAAGCATTTTTATCATTAAATCGGTATAAATATTTCACATTATAGTGGTGTTGTTCTGTTAGGATTTCTTTTATCCTTTTACTGACTAAGTGGAGTGAAATGGATCCGAATGTGAAGCAACAAACCTTGGTTGACACTTTTGACCAAGCCAACTCAAATTCTATCCCGGGGTATAATGTAGCTCTCATAACTTTGTTGACTTATCCTGTATCAACATAGGCACTGCTGAGCGTAGCTTCAGCGGTATGAAGAGACCACGACAGACGAGAGATTGAGCTCTCTTGCAATTCTTCAGGCACACAAGCACAAGAACGTAATTGATATTGATGGCATTATAACAGAGTTTGCCCGTCTGAAGGGTACACTTCTCGTCCTTTGCTTGTAACGTCCTTGATGGTGTCACTGTTTTACCCTTTTTTGACGTAAACAGTCTGTACTTTACCGATAACACTAGAGATGGGTAAAATAAACAAATAATTACTGTATCTTCCTTCGTCTTTATTTACTGAAAATGTCCTGCAGAAAACGGAGCAGATAGCATTTCCGAGACCGGAAAAATATGAGGTTTTTTTTGGTACACTATAATAAGCATATATTTAGGTCCATAGTAATAATCATATACAAAGTACCTACCGATTTTTTCAAATTTTTTAAAAAATATTTTTCTGTACCGAAACTTTTACTTTTGTCCTGAAATTTATATTTCTGTACTGGGATACATATTGTTGTACTGCTGTATACATGTATTTTATTGTACTGAAGAATGTAGTCGTACAAACGATAAATATGTTTGTTCTGGAGTTTATGTTTTTGTACTGAGAGATTGATATTTTTTTTGTACTGGAGCTGTTCTTTGTGTACTAAGAATTGGAGATATCTTTCCGTAGTGGAGTTTATATTTTTGTACTGAAATTAACATTTCTGCACTGGGATATAACATATTGTTGTACTAGTGTGTATTTTATTGTACTGGTAAATATACTCGCACAGCCAATGAATATGTTTAAGTACTAAGATATAGAATGCAGTAATATAACATATATTTGTATATTGCCTTTGTGGGCCACCGTACAATAGATACCTGAAACAATGCAACGCACGAAAACGAAAAAAGTTCTTGACGATAACAAAAGACTTTTTCGCCATCATGTCGTCATTGTGTCATGTCATTGTGGAGAACTTTGAACAAAACGCCAATTTTATAGACGAAAGCGAAGCCGAACTGATTCGAGAGAAACTCGAAATACTCGTAAGCAACATTCTAACCCAAGTGGAAAAGCGCGACAGCCGATTTCACAGTACATTGGTCAAAAGCGGAAGTGTTTACGAAGGAACGAAGGTTTGTGAGCCAGATGAGTTCGACTTCATGATCCGATTGAATTCTCTCACGAACACGCCGTTTCTTCATCCCTGCGACAAAGGCGATGGATATGTGAAGCTCTCCCTTGAAAGCCGTGAATGGGAAGACTTCAAAGATGCCGACGGCTTTTTCAGTCCAAATCTGCTATCCCGCTTCTTCAAGAGGCTTGTGAGTAAATCTCTCGACGATATAACAATACCTGAAGGTTTGGCCGTGTTTAGAACGAGACCATCATTATCTAAATCAACTTGGTGGCCTGTGTTTGCAGATCTACTAGGAAACAGTGGTGAACAAAGCCAATCTGGTGCTATTTACTCGGAAAATCATGGCCCAGCTACGACACTTTATGTACAGTGGCAAGGAGGAACTAGTTACCAGGATTTAAAGATAAGTGTTGATCTGACTCTGTCCATAGATTACCCCATTTGCAAACTACCTGTTCCGTTGGATGAAATCCCTTTGGTCGAAGCGAATAGCATTTTTCAGGGGTGCGGATTTCACGTCGTCCCCGCGGGCTTCGATAGTTGGCGCGTTTCGTTTTCTATGGTCGAGAAAGAAGTTCTGGCCACTTCTCCTGACGGCTTCAAGCAGTGCTACCGAGTACTGAAAATCGTGAGAGATAATGTGTCGAAGAAACTTGGATGGGATCCATCCCTGGTTCCATCTTACGTGTTCAAGTCAGTTCTTCTGTCTCAGCTGTCCACGAATGGTCATCGTTGGGAAAAGGAACTTCGCTCCCAAACGATAATTGAACTTTTGGATCACGTTATTTTACGTTATGCAAGGTGTGAAAGCGGAAAAGATTCAGAGTTGCTTCCTACGGAGGTATAACCTGCTCTATCCGTCCGATCACGAGAACAAGCTCCGCCCGTGTGTCCTGGAGGAAATGCTTTGCTTGATAAGAGGGATGGGAATGGCCTTTTCCAAGGAAAAAGCCAGAGAAAGAAAAAAGCAGATAAGGCTCTTGGAAATGATTGATGTCCTCGACTACATGATCTCGTGTTGGCTCCGTGGAACGAATCCCTCTGTTGTCTGGAATGAAGTGTTTGTCAACATCAGCAGCGTTCCAAACTCTAGGAAGCATGGTTGGTTCATAAACGAGCTTACCGACCTTAATTGCACAGAGCTTAGTAAGGAAGCTTATTACAAGTTGGTTCAGATATGGAGTCCTACGGAAGATTTTTTCAGGAAATTATTGATCAAACTTGAAGGGGAACTGAACTTGTTGGCTCAGAAGTTTAAGATCTTGCTCTTTAAGAAGAAAGAGAATTTCGAGCGTCACTGGGACATGCGTCTAACAGAAAATGACGTTGAGAAAGTGTCTGCTCATCAATTTGTCTTTGATTGGATGGATGATTTTGTTGACTGTTACATCGAGGACGACAACTCAACTTTGCCAAACCTTCATAAAGCAATTCGTCCTGAATTTACATCATCCGGTTTCTTCCAGGGTGTTGCTGAAGTGGCAACGAGAGAGGGCAGTAGCAAAGGCCTTGCTCTGCTGAAACAGGGATTAAAGCCGTGCATATTCATGGTCCCAGGGCAGTTCCTAATGGACGGTGTAGTTCACTATGTCAGCCACATAATTGTCCGTGCCAAGGAAGTATTAAAACTTAAACTTGAGCACATCTCAATTCCAGAGTTGGATCTGGATTAGGCACATTGAACGTCTATTGGCAACCTTGCTTCGCAATTACATTTACAATTAATTGCCGAAATGCTTCGAATCAATAACTGAAAATTTTCTTTCACTGTATATCGTTGGGTATAAATATCAAGATATTACAATATCAGGGGCACCCATCGAGAATGCAGTTCAAATGCACTTAAACGTGGCATTGTTGAACGTATTTTAGTATTTAAACGGTAGATATAGGCGTATTTTTATCCCTAAAACTCTTTCATCTGTTCGGATTTCCTAGCTGAAACTCTATAGCTAGTGATCCGAAAATTATAGGGATCAAAACTTACCTTTTTGAAAATTTTAGCCAGAAAAAAGGCTCCCGAAAATTCTAGGTGACCTTTTTAGGGTGAAAATCCGTTAAAAATGGACAATTATACAATTATACCATTTTTTAGATATTCGAAAATCCTAGGAGAGGCAGGCAAGCAAGAAATTTTACAACAAATGTTCCGAAGATTCTAGATCTCAAATCGTCCTCCGAACAGATAATTTCCGAAAATTGACGTTGGGTGTCCCTGCAATATCGACGTCAAAAAAAATTTTGCTGATAGTTTTTACTGAAATTTCTAGTATCGGCTTTAATTGATATAATAAATACGCCAGAGGATTTTCAGAAAAATCGTTGGAGCAGAAGTCCGTAACTAAAAGTCGCTCAAAATTCAGCTTTGAAATTGTTTTGGAATTTCAAAAATAAATTACTATCAGGTAGAAGGAGACACCAGTTTGAATTTTCGGGACATGTAAATTCAATGTTTGCTTATTCTGAAAACAAAAGCCGATTGCCTATCGTGCTTTTCTTTAAAAGGTACTTTTTAGTTTTAAAAGCACTATAAATTACTCCAAACCTTGCTCTGAAGTAGAATGACTTGTTCCTCGACATTTTTAAAATATCCCTTGGCAGTTTTGGCTCAAACTCCTGCTGCATACATTTTGATGTATTGCAATGCATCCTCAACGGCTTTTCCTGCTGTACGTTGCTTCCAGTTCAGGAAAAAGGTATTGGGATTGTAAGCTAATTTGTATCGAAGCTCAGATAGAACTGTCCAGCACCTTTGTTAATGACCACAAATGAGAACGAGCGGCAGCTCTGCAAGGAATTCGCACCTCAGCCAGAGGGGACGAATGACGAAAAAGTTATGACGAAAACTTCGTCACAGCTAAATGCGCCTGTATTAATGACGGAGCCACCTTAAGCGAACTTTATGGATATAAAATACTTCTTTTAAACAACTTGCCCAAGTTTTAGCTGTGTGATTTGCCTTTGATGGAGAAATGCTTTACTGTTTATTTTTCCTCTTTTACAGTATTTACGGAATCTCCCTACCAGTGTGAGTCAGTAATTTTAAATTATCTCAGTTGCAAATATTCGTGTGAAATTAAGAATTTTTAAAATTGACTTCACTTGACTTGACTTGTTTTTTAGCATATGTTTTTAAATATGGCCCCACGGGTGTAGTCTGCAGAACCAGCGTAATTTTGGCGGGCGAGTGCTCAGTTTTCTCTCGGTGAAAATTGTAGCAGCCATCTTTTCTTTTTACTGCAGCGGAAGGGTGGGAAGAGAAAAGAAATTCGTGCCAAGGGGGTGAGCTACAGTCAAAAGGAAGGAGAGGGGAGGGGTGGGGCTATTAATATTATTATTAGATACCAATGCTGCCCCGATCCTTTGTTAGAAATTAATAGTCTATGATACAATTCGAGGATTCTGTAAAGAAAAGTCAAAATTGATTGTGCCCTTTCGATTAGGCCTTTCCAGATTCGTGGGCGCCCCCCACGAGAAGGGAAAAGCCCTGGGAACGGGGTTGAGGCTACGTCCACATGATACCCATTCAA